>CM077250.1:1156736-1401736 GCA_039654775.1 Spinibarbus caldwelli
GTACAAATCTTAATGTTTAAGCATATAATGATATTCTAGGGAATTCTGTGCTTCTAATTTTAAAGCAACAGTTTGGACAGGACCCTTTTCTATTCTAACATGACAATGCCTCTGTGTATAAGGCAAGGTTCAAAAAGAAATGATTGATTGAGTCAGTGTGGAAGAACTTGACTGGTCTGCAGAAAGCCAAGTCCTAATCCAAGCTGAACACCTCTGGTGTGACTTTAAATGCAGATCTTGAGCCAAAAACTCATCACCAAACACCAATGACTTAATATTGACAGAATATCATTAAGATTTGTACTCATGGAAATGACTAAAGTAGTCAAACCTGTTCATTAGAAGGGGGTGACCCAATACTTTTGGCAATATAGAGTACGTATGAACATAAATATATACATGTAAATATTTTCAAAATATATACTGTATGTGTGTGCATTTATATATACATCATAAACATACAAAGTACACTCACATATATTATGTAAACAAAAACTTTATGTATATATAGCCTACAAACACACCCACACACACTACAAACACAGTGTTCATCTGTTTTTATTTTACCCTTTTTATGTAATTTTCTTTTTATATAATTAAAAATATAATTTGATTTTTTTAGAATTTGTAAATTAAATTGAAATTATTACGAATTAATGTATAAATGATTAATAAATAAATAAAATTGACATTAATTTAGAAATATTGAATAATATATATATGTGTGTGTGTGTGTGTGTATATATAACCACATATAATACACACACACATGCAAAAATATATATGTATCTGCTTTTGTTTTATCCTTTTAATTTATGTAATAAAAATATTTTTGATAATTTTTAAATAATTATTTTTTCTATTCAGTTCCCTTATAATTATTCTCCTTGCACAAACAGGCATATTTAGCTGTTCGTGTCACTTCCTGCAGCCCTGTGTACTGATATGCACATGTGGGCGTGTCGTATGTTAATTAGTGCACGTGTGGGCGTGTCATATGTTAATGAGCTCAGTGTTTTGCCCTGTATCATGTGCTGTTATACTGTCCGGTTCCAGTGTGTTTGCTGTGTTTTGTAGGTCAGACGTCCTCCAGAGGTTTACCTGTCCCTGCGGCCGAAGGGACTCGGTTTCGGACAGACCAGTTACGTCTCAGTGGACCTGCAGGTCAAATGTCCACCGACATATCCTGATGTGTGAGTATCACTCTGTTTATTAAGCTAATAGTAATAATGTTTAATGAATATTTACTCAAAGTCTCCCCTTGTGCTCAGCTAAAAGTTCCCAGATAGAAATGAGCGGCCTTGTAAAAACTGCTTGTAAAGCTCTGATTATGCTATATATTATCACCAAATCTTGGATTGAATATTTCTGTCAACTCGTTTTCTTTCAAGTAGCACAGCTTTTGTGTTTCTTTTTAGAACTGACTGATTGTAGGCCTCATTGATCTGAGCTTATGCTCATCAGTTTGTGAGTGAACATTGACAAAATTATCCACAAATAATCGCTCCGATCAATCAGGCCTACAATCAACCAGTTCCCAAATAAAAGAACTAAACCTGTGCTAACTGAGAGAAAACAAGTTGACAAAAACATTGAATCCAAGATTTGGTGATAATATAGCATAATCAGAGATTGACAAGCAGTTTGTTTTGGGCCGGTTAATACCTCCTCCGAAGAACAAAAAATATGTCCTTTTTCAAAACATTTACATCCTCAGCCATCTTTAAGATGAATTTTGATTAACCTTCTAACACTGATCTGATTATTTCAATAGAAATACATACTGATCTATTGATATTTTGAAGATGAATATTAACACTAACTTTACCTAAATATTTAGTACTTTATTTCAGTACTTTATATTAGTCACTGTAGTTCTATTCATGATGCTCATAATGACACATAACTGTCGCAGACATCAGTGTTATTTTAGTGTTATTTTATCAAGATACTGTTAAAATTTGTAATAGCTTGAATTAGTTTTTCTTTTTCTTTTCCATTTTAATTTTTTTAATTTTTTTAAAATATTTTTTTTTAGCAATTTTGAATATATTTAAAATCATTTTAAAAAATATTTTTAATGTTTAATAGTTTTTTATTAATTTATATTTCAGTTTTAGTTATTTTAGTAGATCAAGTTAAACTACATGAAAATGTTGCCTTAAGTTTTTAGTTTTGCTAATATTTTATTTCAGTTAATATTTATTTTATTTCAAGTAACAAAGTGTTTTTATAATGGCTTTAGTTAACTGTAATAACTAATAAATAACAGTCTTCAATGAAACAAAAGTGTGATGATGACAAGCACAACAATGTACAGGTAAGGGTCAAAGGTCATTTATACACGACTGTCTCACAGCTGAAGCAGTCTCTGTCTTTAAAGCCCATGAATGATTTGTGAATGGTTGTGTTTTCATCGTGTGTGTTGTCAGGCCTCCGGAGCTGGAGCTGAAGAACGCTAAAGGCCTGTCCTACGACAAACTAGAGCGACTCCAGAAAGAGCTGGACAAACTGGCCCAAGACCGATGCGGAGAGGTCAGACGCTCTCAGACATTTACAACTCATAGATATTAAACACATGCCATTTTCTTCAATACATGTGCATATACGCTACCGGTCAAAAGTTTGGAATAATTAAGATATGAAAAATAGAGTAAAAATAATGAAATATTATTTCAATGTAAAACAGCTGTTTTCTATGTGAATATCTGTTAAACTGTAATTTATTTCTGTGATCAAAGCTGAATTTTCAGCATCATTACTCCAGTCTTCAGTGTCACATGATCCTTCAGAAATCATTCTAATATGCTGATTTGCTGCTTTATTATTGGTACTCAATTGTTAATAATGGTTATTTTTATTGTTGCGAAAAAATAATAATAGTAAAAAATATAATAGGCCCATATGATTTGCTTCAATGCTGTGAAAATTAATGTTAATATAAATACTATAAATATAAAATTAATATCATAATAAAGAAATTCTAATAAAATAGGCAGATATGATTTACTTCAATGCTGTAAAAAAGAAAAATGTTTATAAAATTAATTTAAATATAAATATAATAATAAAATATGATGTACTTCAATACTGTGAAAATGAGTAATGTTTACAAAATAAATTATTTAAATATAATATAAGTATAATAATAAAATTCTAATAAAATAGGCCCATATGATTTACTTCAATGCTGTAAAAAAGATAAAATTAATTGTTTAAAATAATATAAATATAATAATAAAATAGACCCGTATATTTACTGCACTGCTGTGAAAACTAATAACGTTGATATAATTATTTAAATATACATTTTTATAATATTTGTAATATAAATAAATAAATATATCTAAGAGTTGAGAAGGATGGATGTGTTTGATCTGTTTTAGGATGTGTGCGGTCATGTCTTCCTCTTCCTCTTTCAGGTGATGATCTACGAGCTGGCGGATTTTGTTCAGGGTTTTCTGACTGAGCTCAACGTTCCTCCCTCGAGCTCCTTCCACGAGGAGATGCTGAAGAACCAGCGGCGTCTGCAGGAGCGTTTGGCTCTGGAGGAGCAGCAGAAGATCGACCAGCGCCGCAGACAGGAAGAGCAGATGGTGCGTGTCACTTCCTCTTGCACAACACGTTAGAAACCGTCCTGCTGAATTACTGAAGAGCAGCTTTGATTAAAGGAAAGAAAATCAACAGTATTGCTCTTTATTGTTGTTTTATAAATAAGTAGATCTTTTGAAGTGTTTGGTGTTGATATCAGTGCTATAAGTGTTTATTTATGGTCTAATGATCCACTGAATTGTTTTAATGCTGTACTCATTTTCAGTATTTCTCTCCACAGCAAAACGAGATTCTTGCAGAAATCCAGAGGAGAGAGGAGGAGAGACGAGAAGAGAAGAGAAAGAAGGAGATGGCCAAACTGGTGAGGTCTTTGTTCATCTGGGAAAAGAAAACAAAATGAAACTAAGTCATTTACTGCAACAGAAGAATGAATATATTATGAATAAGAATGAATATATTTTTTTGTGAAAAATCACCCATGTTCAATCTCATAATTGTCAAGAGGAACTTAAGCGTTTGAACTAAACAAATGCCATCAAAGCTACAATATTGTGTCTTCCTTCATGCAAAATTAAGGCTTGTGGGTTTAATCAGATTATGTTATATTATATTAGACACAATATTTAATTATATAAACAGTAGGAATGTAACAATATCAAAAACTCACGATACAATAATATCTCAATATGAAGTCTGTGATACGATGATTATTGCAATATTTAAAAAAAAAAAAGACAAATGAAGAATTGGAAAAAATTGGTATATTTTAAAGTTAAATTAGTCTATTTAATGCGCTTTGAGAGTTCAAAATTAAGAGCTCCAGCCCATGTTCTTAAAATAAAATAAGTCAGAAAAAAGTCAGTGAATTGACTTGTAGCTGAACTTTAAAGAAGACTCAACCCTCGTGTTATTTGTGATATACTGTCTGAGTCTAAATTACACTCACACTGGTGTTTTAGGAAGCCAAACGAATTAGAATAGAATAATAATAACAACAATGACAGTAATAGCCATATATTGTAAAACAATTGCACTGTAAAATAAATGAAAATGAATATTTCATAGGTATATTATTATTGCTTTACACTACAGTAGGGAAATTACAATACTTCTTTCCTAATTTCTACACTTGAAAGAGATATTTTGAATTTGGACTGCATTTAAACCGCTCGCTGTCAGTAATTCATGCTGCACTTTAAGCTTTTATTTTGAAGGAAAACTCCAGCTTCAGTGAAAACAGGCACAAAAACACGTCTCTCTACAAATCTAGTGAAATGCTGTTCAACTGTTCACGATGTGTGTGTGTGTGTGTTCACTGCTCTGTGTGTGTGTGTGTTCATGGTGTGTGTGTGTGTGCACTTGGATGGGTTAAATGAAGAGCATAAATTCAGAGTATGGGTCACCATACTTGGCCACACGTCACTTCACTTTCACTTTTTCACTTTCAAGATGGGCCTCATAATAGCATGTCAGTAATGTATTGTGCTTCAGGAGCGTCTGGAGAGCGCTGACATCACCGTCCCTCCGGCTTTAGAGAGACAAGCTTCTGCCTCGTCAGGGTCACCGGTGGAGAAAACACTGACCAACAGACGCAGAACCACATCCAGCAGCAGACACAGGTCAGGATCAGCACACACACGCACACACACACACACACACACACACACTCACTACACACACACTCACTACACACACTCGCGCACACTCACGCACACACATACACACATACACGCACACACGCACTCGTGCACAGTCACACTCACTACACACTCACACACGAACACGCACACTCACTACACACACACTACACACACGCACACACACACACACATTCACTACACACACACATTCACTACACACACACTCACACACACGCGCACTCACACACGCGCACTCACACACTCACTACACACACACTCACACTCACTACACTCGCACACACGCACTCACTCACACTCATTACACACTCGCACTCACTACACGCACTCACTACGCACGCACGCACGCACGCACTCACACACACGCACTCATGCATGCACACACGCACTCACACAAACACACACACACACGCACTCACACAAACACACACACACACACACACACACACTCACTACACACACACATGCATGCACACTCACACACATGCACACACATTCACTACACACACACGAACACACACACTCACTACACACTCTCACACTCACACTCGCACGCACGCACTCACTCACACTCATTACACACACACTCACACTCACTACACACGCGCACTCACACACTCACTACACACACACTCACACTCACTACACTCGCACACACGCACTCACTCACACTCATTACACACTCGCACTCACTACACACGCACTCACTACGCACGCACGCACGCACACGCACGCACACGCACTCACACATGCGCACACACACACGCACTCACACACGCGCACTCACACACTCACTACACACACACACACACTCACACTCACTACACTCGCTCACACTCATTACACACTCGCACTCACTACGCACGCACGCACGCACGCATGCACACACACACGCACTCACGCATGCACACACACACGCACTCACACAAACACACACACGCACTCACACACACACACTCACACTCACTACACTCGCTCACACTCATTACACACTCGCACTCACTACACACGCACTCACTACGCACGCACGCACGCATGCACACACACACGCACTCACACAAACACACACACACACGCACTCACACAAACACACACACACACGCACTCACACAAACACACACACACACGCACTCACACAAACACACGCACACACACACACACACACACTCACTACACACACACATGCATGCACACTCACACACACGCACACACATTCACTACGCACACACATTCACTACACACACACAAATACACACACTCACTACACACACACACTCACACTCACTACACTCGCACACACGCACTCACTCACACTCATTACACACTCACACTCGCACTCACTACACACGCACTCACTAGGCATGCACACACACACGCACTCACAAACACACACACACACGCACTCACACAAACACACGCGCACACACACACACACACACACTCACTACACACACACATGCATGCACACTCACACACACGCACACACATTCACTACACACACGCACACTCACACACACACGAACACACACACTCACTACACACACACACGCATGCACACTCACACACACGCACACACATTCACTACACACACATTCACTACACACACACAAATACTCACACTCACACACACGCACACACACACGAACACACACACGAACACACACACTCACTACACACACACACTCACACTCACTGCACTCGCACACACGCACTCACTCACACTCATTACACACTCACACTCGCACTCGCACTCACTACACGCACTCACTACGCACGCACGCACGCACGCACTCGCACGCACTCACACGCACTCACGCATGCACACGCACTCACACAAACACGCGCACACACACACACATGCATGCACACTCACACACACGCACACACTCACACTCACACACACACACTCTCTCTGTCTTCGATACCATGACTGAGGTGCCCTTGAGCAAGGCACCGAACCCCCAATTGCTCCCTGGGCGCTGGAGCAATGGCTGCCCACTGCTCCGGGTGTGTGTTCACGGTGTGTGTGTGTGCGTGTGTTCACTATTCACTGCTGTGTGTGTGCACTTGGATGGGTTAAATGCAGAGCACCAATTTCGAGTATGGGTCACCATACTTGACAATACGTCACGACTTTCACTTTCACTTTCACTATACACACACACACACACACATACACACACACACACACACGTCTGACCTGAGTGCTGTTCTTCTTGTTTCCCAGACGAGACACATATAATGAAGATAATGCACGTCAGCAGGAAGTCCTTCACTTCAGCAGCAGCTTCCTCGGGGAGGTCGTCGTTCACAGAGGGAAGTGCATCGGTGAGATCGCTGAAAAATCAGCGCTTGACGGATGTTTAGGGGATTATGTGTGATTGTTATGATTACCATTTAAGCAAATGATTAGTGAGATTGACTAGTGCAGGGATTCCTGAACCTCTTTGAGATCAATTATTATTTATTTTTATATAATTTGAAAGCATGTTCACAATTCTCTGATGTTGGTGAATGGTCACATGACAGGCAGGTAAACAATTAAAATATTTAATCGTTTTTATAGGCGTTTTATTTTATTCAATTTTAAGATTTCATTTTTATTATTGTATTTGTTTTATTTAGATTATTTTAAGTTTTTACTGTAATTTAAAAAAATTTTGTAATAGTATTTTTTTAATTTAATTAATATTATATTCTTATGCTTTTAATAATTGTCACGTTTTATTTTATTCTTCTATTTTAAAATGTTTATTCATTGTAATGTTGCATTTTTATTTTATTAAAAGCATGTTTTTATTAATGTTTTATTAAAATTTTTTTTCCTTTTAAATTGATTTATTATAAAACATTCTTATGTTATATAATTTTACAAAGTGTTTTATTTTGGTTCTTTTATTTTAAAACTATTTATTGTAATTTTACATTTATTATTTATTTATTTTAGAAATTGTTTAATTTAGATTTTTTATGGAATAAATAATATTCTTATGTTTTTTTAATTATTTTAATGTTTGATTTTATTTCATTATTCTTTTATTTTAAAACCATTTGTTAATAAATATTTATTTTATTATTTTATTCTGTTTTAGAAACTTTAATTTCAGTTTATTTTTCAGTTATTTCAGTTTTATTTCAGTTTGTTTTTCAGTTTTTCAGTTATTTCATTTTGATTTATTTTTAAATTTATCTATTACATTTTTAATTCTTATTTTTTGATAATGTTAATAGTTTGATTGTTTATATTTTAAATTATTTTTTAAATATTTTTATGATTAAATTAATCATGAGCTGTTCATCAACTCTCAAAACCCTGTTTGGGAAACCCTGGACTAGTTTATTCAGACGTGCTGGATCTGGATGGAGTTTGGACGCTGATCTCTCTCTGTGTCTCAGGTGAGAGCGAGCGACTGGGCCGCAGTGTGTATTACGCGTTCAACTCCACCTCTGGAGATTTTGCTGTCGTCTACGAGTGGATTCTTCGCTGGAACAAGACAGTCGGAAAGTTCTTCACCAGCCAGGAGAGAGAGAAAATGGAGAAATGCAAAAAACAGGTAGAGAAGTCAACAAATCATAGCTGAGTTTTAAGTATCTGATATAAAATGTTCAAAACATAGGCAGAAATTATAAATGGATGAAATCGCCTGTTGACTATAATGCATATTTTATTGGAATATCCTGCATTAAATGATCAGGCAATAGTTTTGTTTAGAAAATTAATTAATGGATGTTCTTAAAAAATCTTTTAAAAATTAATAATAATTTTTTTTTTTTTTTTATCAAATATCAAAAGAAAAATATTTGCTATATGTAGTCAGTCGCATCAAAAAGACTGCAATACACGCTTTACCATCTACGCCACTGGAGCTGATGATTGATAGCTGTCTTTTATAAAGTTGACCGGACCAATCACATGTTGATGTGCGGAGTTAGTGTAAATAGCCTCTGCCAACAAGGCGTGCTATTTGCACTTAGTGTAAAAAACACTCTATAATAGTTTAGTTTTTTTAAAGAAACTCATAGGTAATAGGGCTGCACGATAAATCGCAATGAAATCACAATTGTGATTAGGCAAAAGCTGCGATAGTCATGCGTATCTTGTCAGTGAAGCACGGTTGTGTGATCAGTAGTAAATCTCCATCTGAAGGCCAGAGAAACTCCAAATACGGTATATGGTTTATCTGAGTTCTTCTTATTATAATTTTACTTATAATAAAGTATGTAATAATGTAGTGGCTTTATCAGTGCTTAGAATACTAGGAAATATGTTGCGTGCCTCTGTGTAGTAAATGCTGCTTCATCTGAAAGCACGTGATGGAGATTTACTACTGATCACAGAACCGGCTTTACTGACAAGATGCGCATGATAATCACATTCAATTTACTGTGCAGCCCTAATAGACAGCATTGATCTGTCTATAGAACTGATGAAGCGGCTTCTATTTGCTCCCATAGATCCAAACTCCTCACCTTTCAGTGACAACTCACCTTTCTGAGATCACAATAGGTCACCTGTGAGATTTGCTTAGATCCAATGAGAAAGTGTTTTTATGAGGGTCTTATAAGGGTACTTGTGATCTTACAAGGGTAAATAAAAGAACTGTTTTTTTTTTTCCAATAAGTTTTGTATAGTGTTTTTTTTTACTCTTTAATTCAAAATCTGTCTAAAAAGGGTAATATTATATGTATTTGAAGTCTGAGATGTGGGAACAGTGAAGAGAGAGAGGGCAAATATTTAGCATTTAAGGTCAGCATTGCCGTCTAAATAGCCAATATTGTCTTGAATAGCCTGCATAGCACTTCATCTTTTATAACATGGGATTTTGACCAAATGTATTCAATCTAGATTTTTGCAAAATGTTGCAACAAGATTTTAAAAAGTTTGTTTTTGTGAAAAAAAATACAGTTTTGGACATACAAGGTAATAAAAAATATATAAAAATACCTTAAAGTAACTACAAATGAGCATGTAAAGCAAATGTCTTTAAAATAAATTCCGTGTGGAGCATGCCCCTGATCCGCACAATGTTCTCACCTTTTTTCCCCCCCTTACCTGTTTGCATCTCTGTGCTCCACATCTCTCACACGTGCTGTTTTCTGTCAGATCCAGGGCGCGGAGAGCGAGCTGAACTCTCTGCTGAAGCTCAGTCATCCTCATCTGGTGCACTATCAGGCTCTGAGCTGCATGGAGCGAGACGACTGTCTGGTGGTGGATCTGCTGGCCGAACACGTTCCCGGCTCCAGTCTGTCTCAGCTGCTGTCCGGCGGCGCTCCGCTGCCCATCGATCAGCTGCGGCATCATGCTGTCCAGCTAGTGAACGTGCTCGATTATCTGCACGCTAACTCAGTAGTGCACAAGCAGCTGAAGCCGTCCTGCGTGCTGCTGGACGCTCGGGGAGACGTGAGGCTCGCAGACTACAGTCTGGCCAAGCGTCTCGCAGACATCTGTAAGCAGGACATCTTTGAGCAGAGTCACGTGCGCTTCAGCGAAGACGCGCTGCCCTCGCGCTTCGGGAAGAAGGGAGACGTCTGGAGTCTGGGGCTGATGCTGCTGGCGCTCGCTCAGGGTCACGAGGTCAAGGAGTTTCCCGTAACGCTGCCAGAGAACCTGCCAGCAGACCTGCACGACTTCCTCAACAAGTGAGTGAGAGTGAGTGTGAGGGAGAGAGTGTGTGTGTGTGAGGGAGAGTGTGTGTGTGAGGGAGAGTGTGTGTGTGTGAGAGAGAGTGAGTGTGTGTGAGTGAGTGTGTGTGTGTATGAGGGAGAAAGAGTGAGTGTGTGTGTGTGAGAGAGAGTGTGTGTGAGTGAGTGTATAATTGAATAATTATAATAATTTATTCAATAATTTATCAACATTATTCACGTTAACGGTTCTCTGATGTTGATTTTAATTTAACCTTTTTTTATGATTGAACTAGTTATTAGCTGTTCATCAACTCACAAACCCCAGTTTAGGAAACCCCAGACTAGTTTTGTGATATGCTAGTTTTGTGCAGTAACAGGTTGTGTGTGTTTGTGCAGGTGTGTGTGTCTGAACGACGCTGATCGCTGGCATGCTCATCAGCTCCTGGATCATCCGTTCCTTCGTCCTCCGTCGCCCAAGAGCGTCGCTCCGTGTCCGGAGTCCAGTCCCGAGGGTGAAACACACACACAAACACATGCTGGTTTAACATGAGGGGCATCGTGCACTCTTTTTCTGGGTTGCTCGTCATGCTTGTCATGTGACACACAGCCAGCCATATATATATATATATATATATATATATATACACACACCAGTGGGTACGGAAAGTATTCAGACTTAATTTTTCACTCATTTGCTAAATATTGTCATTCCTATTACACATCACCCCATATTGACAGAAAAACACAGAATTGTTGACATTTTTGCAGATTTATTAAAAAGAAAAACTGAAATATCACATGGTCCTAAGTATTCAGACCCTTTGCTGTGACACTCATATGTTTAACTCAGGTGCTGTCCATTTCTTCTGATCATCCTTGAGATGGTTCTACACCTTCATTTGAGTCCAGCTGTGTTTGATTATACTGATTGGACTTGATTAGGAAAGCCACACACCTGTCTATATAAGACCTTACAGCTCACAGTGCATGTCAGAGCAAATGAGAATCATGAGGTCAAAGGAACTGCCTGAAGAGCTCAGAGACAGAATTGTGGCAAGGCACAGATCTGGCCAAGGTTACAAAAAATTTCTGCTGCACTTAAGGTTCCTAAGAGCACAGTGGCCTCCATAATCCTTAAATGGAAGACGTTTGGGATGACCAGAACCCTTCCTAGAGCTGGCCGTCCGGCCAAACTGAGCTATCGGGGGAGAAGAGCCTTGGTGAGAGAGGTAAAGAAGAACCCAAAGATCACTGTGGCTGAGCTCCAGAGATGCAGTCGGGAGATGGGAGAAAGTTGTAGAAAGTCAACCATCACTGCAGCCCTCCACCAGTCGGGGCTTTATGGCAGAGTGGCCCGACGGAAGCCTCTCCTCAGTGCAAGACACATGAAAGCCTGCATGAAGGACTCCAAGATGGTGAGAAATAAGATTCTCTGGTCTGATGAGACCAAGATAGAACTTTTTGGCCTTAATTCTAAGCGGTATGTGTGGAGAAAACCAGGCACTGCTCATCACCTGTCCAATACAGTCCCAACAGTGAAGCATGGTGGTGGCAGCATCATGCTGTGGGGGTGTTTTTCAGCTGCAGGGACAGGACGACTGGTTGCAATCGAGGGAAAGATGAATGCGGCCAAGTACAGGGATATCCTGAACAAAAACCTTCTCCAGAGTGCTCAGGACCTGAGACTGGGCCGAAGGTTTACCTTCCAACAAGACAATGACCCTAAGCACACAGCTAAAATAACGAAGGAGTGGCTTCACAACAACTCCGTGACTGTTCTTGAATGGCCCAGCCAGAGCCCTGACTTAAACCCAATTGAGCATCTCTGGAGAGACCTAAAAATGGCTGTCCACCAACGTTTACCATCCAACCTGACAGAACTGGAGAGGATCTGCAAGGAGGAATGGCAGAGGATCCCCAAATCCAGGTGTGAAAAACTTGTTCCATCTTTCCCAAAAAGACTCATGGCTGTATTAGATCAAAAGGGTGCTTCTACTAAATACTGAGCAAAGGGTCTGAATACTTAGGACCATGTGATATTTCAGTTTTTCTTTTTTAATAAATCTGCAAAAATGTCAACAATTCTGTGTTTTTCTGTCTATATTGGGTGCTGTGTGTACATTGAGGAAAAAAATGAACTTAAATGATTTTAGCAAATGGCTGCAATATAACAAAGAGTGAAAAATTTAAAGGGGTCTGAATACTTTCCGTACCCACTGTGTGTGTGTATATATATATATTTTATTATTTTTTTTATTCGAAATATTCCCAAACATGTTAACTATATCATGAAATATCTCAATTCTCAAATATGTGTAAGTAAATGCATTTTGCATTGTTATAGATTATGTTAGTTGATCTACAATGAGCGATGGGCAAAGTAATCTATTAACTACACATAAAAACTACACATCTTTTTTCTGAAGTAGCAGATATGGTTGTCATGCCATAAAATATTTTTAATACGACTAGACGTGTGCCGGTATATCACGATAATAAATAAGCACGATATTGTTATCATGGGAACTACAACATGCCCTAGATATTGTTTGAAAGCGTTTTGATTCGTTTTGATTCTTTATTGTTCAGTCACACTTTAGGGCTTCTAATGTTAGTTGAACTAACATTAGTTAATTCATTGGTTAACATAAACTGCCAATGAAAAATTCTTCTAAACATTCATTAATCTTGGGTAATTCCAATAATTAATAACACGTTAAAATCAAAAGAGCTAACATTTTTTTTTTTTTAACAAAGATTAATAACTTCTGTAGCAAGTGTAGCTATTGCTCATTGTGAATGTTAATGCATTAACTAAGGTTAACTAATGAGATCTTATTGTAAAGTGATACCTATTGGTCTTAATAATTCTTTTGCACTTTAATCTGTGTAAAATTTTTAACTTCATACATTTTTTGTGTATTGCTTTATTGTATTTAAAAGTTCAGACATTTTTGTTATAAGAAAAAAGTTATTAAACCTGTTATACTGTATTATGACAACACTTTTTTGCAACTAAATTTCAATACCGTGATAAAAGCATTAGCAATTAATCACAACATGAACATTTGATACCAGTGTATGCCTAAATACGACTGACTTTGTATTTAATGTGAATTTAATTAAAACATTGTAATTTACTAATTATAACACTTTCATTGTACAGAAAGAAAACAAAGAACATTTACATTATCAAAAGAACATTTTAAGCACTCTCAAAAACTATCATTATAATTACTGAAGCTGTTTACACTGTGAAATGATTTGGCTATATATAAAAAATTGTTTGGCTATTTTTTGTCTTTTGGAAGCTGATTTCAAAATCCACTTTTTGCCCCTCGGTTTGAAAGGGCATGACACCTCTTAGGGCTGTCAAAATGGCAAAAAAAAAATTTATTCAAATTTTGTACTTAAATATTATCAATATTCGAATTATATTTGAATTTAAAAGGCATAATTTCAGTTAGGGGGAAAAAAGCTTTTGACTTCTCTCCTGAGGCCACAAGAGGGCGCATCGAGCAAAATATTACTAATGCACGTTTCTTCAGAGCAATAAAATAACACGACTATCTTTGAAAAAAGTGCATAATGTTTAAAATAATGTTTATAAACCAGATATAATTAAGTTGCTTAAACAATTAGAAACAAAACAGCATCATGTATGTATGTATGTATGTATGTATGTATGTATAGTTTAATACAAAGGATCGAAAACCAATCACAAAGAGCACTTTTTTCATTTAAAAACATGAGATGCAGTGGGATGCGGAAAAACCGCCATAAAGTCTCAAGACTAAAAGTTGAACTTACATTAATTTTACATGTTTTCTAAACATGCAGCTCTTGTGCGAGACGCGAGTGCAATGCTGATAGATGTTCCTCTAGAAAATGTGATAAATATGTGTTCTGTGTGAACGGCTTGGGTTCAGTTACAACATCTTCTCCGCATTGATGTTCTGTTTTTCCGCAATTCCGCCACATCTAGTGGCTTCAACTGGATAAGCTATGAAAAGCATTAAAATGCAACGACACCCACATTGTCGTCGCATCTCGTGCACCACTGATAAGGCAAACTGACGCACACCTAAAATTCAAATGCAGAGTTTTTGCATTGGAATGAGGATTTTTATTTTAAATTTGACGAATATTCAAAATTAGATTTTTTTTATTTATTTTATTTTATTTTTTATTTTTTTAATTTTTTTGACAGCCCTAACACCTGTGTATGACACGTCTCTGTAACGAGGTCTGTGTGTGTTTGCTCCTCAGACACGGGCGTTGATTTCGCCTCCACGGTCGTCCCGCGCAGTCACCTCCTCAGCGCCCCCTTCAGTACGGAGGTGCAGAAGCAGTTCTCGCGCTACTACAACGAGTTCTCCGAGCTGCAGCTGCTGGGGAAGGGAGCGTTCGGGGCCGTTATAAAGGTCAGACGTCTTCTATCTCTCTGTGTAACAGACTCAGATTCGTTAATAATACACATACTAATTCTGTGCCTGTTTCGTTCGTCCTGCGATCATCCGTGAGACGTCAGAAACCGGCCTCGGAGCTTGCGATGTCTTCAGTGGCTGTATTAGAGCTGGACGATACTGTAAAAAATTCTATTTTATTTTCTGCAATATATATTGCGATATGAAAAAGTACAACTTTTTTCAGAAGATGATTGGAATAGCTCTGTTTGGGAAGAATTCATTTTTATGATTGGGGTTTTGTAGGCGTGTGCATCCGCATAGAAAAGAAAAATCATTTTCAACTGCGATTTATTATAAATCTTTAAAATATTAGGCTGAATATTTATTATTATGACACTTATATAAAGTAAAAAAATAAATATTTAATAATATAATTTATAATGTAATTTATAGTTTAGTAATGCATCTGCATATAAAATAAAAGTAATTTTGAACTGTGATATTATAAATCTTTGACGTATAAAGCTAAATATTATTTTTATATTACTTATATTAGAATATGCTAATTAGTATTATTATTATTATGAGAAGTATTATGTTGCATTATGTATTATATTAATATAGTAAAATTGGATAATAATATAATTTAGTTATGCAGCTGCATAGAAATAAAAATAATTTTGAACTGCAATATTATAACTATTTACATATGAAGCTTATTATTATTATTTTGTATTCTATTAAGTAAAAAATAAATTTAATAATTTATAATTTAGTTATTCTTCTGCATAGAAAAAATATTAAATTTTAATAAAATATTTTATTTTTAATAAAAAATTATATTACTATATTACATATAAAATAATATTTTATAATAATTTTTAATAAATATTCTAATGTAAAAATGCTAATATTTAGTCTTAATTAATTATTTATTTTCATTTCAGATGTTTTATTTTGGTGGAAAATGTCTGGGAGACCTGAATGTTTCTCTTTAGTTGGTTTATAAGTGCTCATATGTGACCCTGGACCACAAAACCAGTCATAAGGGTCAGTTTTTCAAAATTGAGATGTATACATCATCTGAAAGCTGAATAAATAATCTTTCCATTGATGTATGGTTTGTTAGGATAGGACAATATTTGGCTGAGATACAACTATTTGAAAATCTGGAATCTGAGGGTGCAAAAAAATCTAAATATTGAGAAAATCCCCTTTAAAGTTGTCCAAATGAAGTCCTTAGCAATGCATATTACTAATCAAAAATTAAGTTTTGACATTTACAGTGGGAAATTTACAAAATATCTTCATGGAACATGATCTTAATATCCTAATGATTTTTGGCATAAAAGAAAAGCTGATAATTTTGACTCATACAATGTATTGTTGGCTATTGCTACAAATATACCTGTGCTACTTATGACTGCTTTTGTGCTCCAGGATCACATAGTTCTCTTTCCTCGTCCTGTGTTTGTCCCGTTCAGGTCCAGAATAAGCTGGACGGCTGTTATTACGCGGTCAAGCGGATCCAGGTGAACCCGGCCAGCAAACAGTTCCGGCGGATCAAAGGCGAGGTGACTCTGCTGTCGCGACTCAATCACGAGAACATCGTGCGTTATTATAACGCCTGGATCGAGCGGCATGAGATGCCGGTGACCGGAGCCGTGACCAGCGACAGCTCCGAGACGCTCAGCACCCCCGAGCGACCGCAGCGGCCCGCGGCTCCGGAGCGCCGGAACGAGCTGGGCCTGATGGACAACATCGAGGACGACGCGCCTCCGCCGGCCCTCGCCAGCTCAGTGGAGTGGAGCACCTCGCTGGAGAGATCGTCCAGCGCCAAATGCAGCGCTGCAGACTCCACCGACGATGAGGAGGACGATGAAGAGGAGGACGTCTTCTGTCCCTCCTTCCTGTGAGATTCTGCTGCTGAGACGCTGTATGTAATGATGATGAATGTGTGCATCTCTGACCTGCTTCTGTGTTTCCACACACAGCCCTCCTGACAGCGACTCGGAGAGCGACATCATCTTTGACAACGAAGACGCCAGCAGAGACGGTTTGCTGCAGGTCAGGCCCTTCTGCAGCTGTTAAATTACATGTTAAGTCAAAAAAAATCTATATAATTTAAAAAAAAAAAAAAAAAAATTTGTTTTGAAAATTTATTATTTAGTTATGCATCTGCATACTAAATAAAAATAATTTTGAACTGCATTATATGATATATGATATTTTTAACATATAAGGCTAGATTTTATAGCTATATTATATTATATTATAAAGTTAAAACATGAATATAATTTAGATATGCATCTGCATAGAAAATAAAAATTATTTTGAACTGCATTATATGATAATTTTTTCACGTATAAAGCTAAATCTTATTATATTGTATTATATTATATTGTATTATAAAGTAAAAATGTGAATATAATTTAGATATGCATCTGCATAGAAAATAAAAATATTTTTTTACATTTTTAATTTTAAGATTTTAAATTTTTTAAATTTTCAAATAATATATATATTTTTTCAAACTTTTTTTTTTTTACTTGATCATGCTATATAAGTTATACATCAGAGATGGTCAATAAGGGTGCAGATATCTGAAAATATTTACAAAAATAGAGAAAAAAACCCCCCAAAAAAACCCTGTGTTTTTCACAGTTTCAAGATTTTTAAAATAGAAAGATGTGTAACAAAAAATCAGTATGCTTTGTAAACATGTATGTATTTGCATATATAATCCAGCCCACTATATATAGTCAGTTAGCTATTATTATGTATTATTCTTAAGATTGGACTCCATCAAGACATTCATCTGGAGTCTAAGGGAATAAGTTATTTTGATAACACTTTCTATGAAGCCTGTGTTTATAATACATTATAAGGGTATTCTTAAAGCATTATAATGAATGCATAATGCTGCATCATAAAAAAAACCTTATACTATGTTGTATCATCTCATTAATATTCATAACAGTTTTAATATATTATATTTACTTATTTGTGGTTATAGCTTTCAAGAGTATGATGATTTATAACACACAATGAACACGCTGCATCCACTTAAGTTACAATGGATTATATTTCTCATAGTTATAATATATTGTAAGTCTCATGTTACTTGTTACTTTACTTAAAGCAGACAAAGACCACTTATAAGTATAGTAATAATAATAATAATAATAATATATATTTGTTCTCAAACAGCCATAAGATGAGATGAGATCAGATGAATGTGTAATATGACACATTTGCTTTGAACTATTTTTATTGTAATATCAGTTTGATTATTTTGATGGTACCCTTTAGACAGCTGTTGATTAAAAAAGTCTCGGTTAAAAACACATCTCTTTTAAGAAAATTGTAAGTTTCTACATTATATTTAGGAGTAGGTTATTAGTGGTGCCTATGGCAGAAATGTACAGTAAAAATCATGCAGTTAGTTACAAATTACACCTAATTTGTAATTTCAGATGGTGAACACTAAAATGACAAACTTCTCTATTTTGTTTGGATTAATGATATTCTTCCACTCTTTATGTTTTGTAAGAAAATCTCTTATTTGTAAATATCTGTAAAAATTAGTTTTTGGTAACTTAAGTTCTTCTTACAGTTGTTCAAATGACTTGAAATGGTCTTTGCAAATAAGCTGATATACAAAATTTAGTCCATAATTTGCCCATTTATTAAACCAGTATCTAATGCTGCTGATGATACAAACTAGGGGTGGCTCTACGCCACTTTTTCCAGAACCGATCTCGATCTGATACCAAAAATTCAGAATATTGTCCGAAACCGATATCGATCCGATACCAGCAGTTTTTTAGTGTAGAATTTTTTTAATTAGTGTAGAATTTCTATACCTTAGTGTGGTGACCTGATCTTCACTCTTTTGTGTGTTAAACACAATCTGCTAAATATAGACATTAACAAATGAAAACATATATAATCATAATCTATGACAAAAATACTATTATAAACGAGGTTAGTGGATAATTACTAGTTTAGTTATTATAGAAAAATTATGAGTGCATCATAATTTTATCAAATCTAAACATTTAGTGAAAAAAAACTTTAGTGAGGAACAAATAAAAGTGAACAAGTGTAGGACTAAATCTGGTAAAATGTTACACATTGCTCTTTGTATTGTTGTAAAATACATTCATGAAAAACAATACATATATTTATATATAAATAAATACTATAAAATTAAAAGACATTTCTTTCAAATGTATAGCACAGTAATGAGGCAGCAACATATGATAGATAAGACAAACAAGAAAGGCTATTAACAATCTTTCATTGCGCAAAAGTATTGTATTACGAAAGGCTCAATCCAGAGCGGCGCAGAATGATGCACTTGAGTCGCAGCACTCCGCATAGAAGAGTTCAGAGCACAAAGGGAAGAAATATCAAAAAGTAAAGCCTTCCTCAAAAGATCCTGATGATCAGATTTGAGACGCACTGATTTTTCTAGAAAATGATTGATGGAGAATCAAGTAAAGCTGAGCTGTTTCAGTCCAGTAAGTGTTCATCTGGAAATATGACTAATGAAAGAGTTGTTTCTAAATCACATAAGTATGGGATCATATTGCCTTGTGAACCGCAGAGATGTTTGTCTGCAGGAGGAGCGCAGCAGCAGGAAAGCAGCAGATGCTCTGGAGAGCTCAGACTCGGAGACGCCGCTGCTGATAGCGCATTACCTGTACATACAGGTGCGTCATGAACACTGATGCTCAGTGTGAGGCTGTGCTGCAGCTGAAGCGTGTTTAAGTGTGTTTTCTGTCTCTTCAGATGGAATACTGTGAAAAGAGCACTTTAAGAGACACCATCGATCAGGGCTTGTATCGAGACGTCAGTCGCCTCTGGAGGCTCTTCAGGGAGATTCTGGACGGTCTGTCGTACATCCACGAACAGGTGAACTCACTCGGAAAAACATGAGGAAAATTCAAGGATTTCAAGCAATTTTTAAATTTTAGATGTTTGAAATTCAATTTTATTTATTTATTGTTGTTACTATTTATTCCAAACATCTCTGATGCCCTTTTATTTTTTACATTTTTAAATTTAAAATGTTTGAAAATTTTAAATTTTTTAATCAGATGTTTTAATATATTTTTGTAATTTATTCCAAACATCTCTGATGCCTTTTTTATTTTTTACATTTTTAAATTTAAAATATTTGAAATGCTTAATTTGAATTTTTTTTAATTCCAAACATCTCTGATGCCGTTTTTATTCTTTACAATTTTACATTTAAAATGTTTGAAATTTTTACATTCTAAGTTAAATTATTATTTTTTGTTTATTCCCAAAATCTGATACCCTTTTTTAGTTTTTTTTTTTTTAGTTTTAAATGAAAAGGTTTGAATATTTTTACATTTTTAAATTAAATTTTCTAATTTATTTTTTTTATTATTTAGTCCAAACATCTTTCATACCTTTTACATTTTTTAAAGTCTTTTTAATTATGATTTTTTTAAAATGTGTGTATATATATATATATATATATATATATATATATATATATATATATATATATATATATATATATATATAATATTATTTTTATTTTTATTTTTATTTTTTTATTATTTATTATTACCCTTTGTTCCTTTCTTCTTCACTTAATTTTGAATTAAAAGGTCTGCTGCATAAATAAAAAGTTATCAGCTCATGAGAAAGCACTATGGTGTAATGTCTCTCTTACCAGGGAATGATCCACAGAGACCTGAAGCCTGTCAATATCTTCCTGGATTCTCAGGATCAGGTGAAGATTGGAGACTTCGGCCTGGCGACGGATCACCCCGCTAATGTGGTACTGCATGTGCTTTATGCGTGTTTTATGCACACAAGAGCATTGCATGCATGTGCTGATAAATAACTGTATGTGTGCTGTAGATTGACACATAGAAGCAGTTTTGATCCTTTATATGAGCACGGGACAAATGCATGTTCAGAAAATGCATTATTCATGAAATTAATGAGAATTATTTCTGATTGGCAAACTTAACTTGTCTATAATAATGCCGTTTGGTCGTGTGGTTTAATGTGCCGTGTTTCATGTGTTTCAGGCTGCAGGTAAACTAGAGGTGGAGGAAAGCAACTCAGGGTTTGTCCCGAAACCAGATCCAACAGGTGAAAAACCCTGATCAATTACTGGGACCAGATTTTTTTTCTCTCTCATGTTTTTGAATGGCAGCAATAGTAAAGCATAGGCATGTCAAAATAAGAGTCCCAGTATATTTCATGCTTGTTTATAATTAAAAGTCCTGCATTATGCATAAAGTTTGTTTTTTATTTATTTGTTTCCCCCCCGGTTGTTATTGGTATTTTGGTTACACAATAAATTGTATGTGGTATTGATATATATAACAGTACAAAGAAAAACACATTTTTATTGTGAAGTTAAAAAAATAAAGAAAGAAAAAGTAACCTCTTCTCAAATCAGCATTTTTTTTTAATTTTTTTTTTTTGCTGTACTCATATTGTTTGTGTTTTTTTTAACTTGATTTCACAGATAACATGACTGGTATGGTTGGTACGGCTCTTTATGTTGGTCCAGAGGTTCAAGGAAACACTAAAGCCACTTATAACCAGGTATTAAACAACCTTCACCAGAGATATCACGTTTCCATTACTGATGGTGTTTGTTATTTTTGTATCATTTTAGTATCATTTTTTTAGTTACAATTTTACTTTTTAAATATATGTCTGTATAGTTTTTAATTGATTTTTTTTTTTATTGGTTTTAGTTTGAATTATTTTAGTACATCAAGTTTAAATGAAAGAGAGAAATGTTGCCTTGGCAACTGGCTGAAATAACATGTATTTTTTAATATGTTATTTTATTTGTTACATTTTATTTTATTTCAAGTAAGGAACATGTTTCAGTGGTTTTAGTTAAGCATAATAACCGTGGTGTTTGTGTCTCTGTAGAAGGTGGATCTGTTCAGTCTGGGCATCATCTTGTTCGAGATGTCTTACAGACCCATGAGCACAGCGTCTGAACGCATATTTGTGCTCAGTCAGCTCAGGAAAGTGAGTCCCATCAAACACCAAAGCACACATCTGTTACAAACACATTCATTAGACTGATACTACTTCACACTGTGTCTCAGAACTAATGCTTCTGGAAGTCTTCATTTTTCACAGTGAATTCTTCATGGAGGTTTTTGAGTATTACGCTCTAATGACAGTGTACAAATTAATTCTTTGCAAACATACTGCTGAATATTTTACTGGAAACTGTGATGCATTTTATTTTTCAGGATTCACAGATGAATAGAAAGTTCAAAACAACAGCATTTATTTGAAACAGAAATCACATTATAAATGTCTTTACTGTCACTTTTGATCAATTTAATGCATCCTTGAGGAATAAAAGTACTAATTTTTTTATATTACTTTTCCTAAGCTTGTGGGAAAAATGGTAATGTAATGATTTCCACAAAAATATTGTGCAGCACAGCTGTTTTCAACACTGATAATAATCAGAAATGTTTCTTGAGCAGCAAATCAGTATATTAGAATGATTTCTGAAGATCATGTGACACTGAAGACTGGAGTAATGATGCTGAAAATTCAGCTGCGCATCACAGAAATAAATTAGAGTTTAACAGATATTCACATAGAAAACAGCTGTTTTAAATTGTAAAAATGTTTCACAGTTTTTACTGTATTTTTAATCAAGTAAATGCAGCATTGGTGAGCAGAAGAGACTGATAAAATTTTAATTATTCCATACTTTTGATTGGCAGTATATACGTTTTCCATGCAGTGCCACTTTGATCTAAAAAAACTAATGTTTTTTGTAAATGGCATCTTATCACTCGTTCCTAACGCATCTCTGTTTGTCCTGCAGGAGTTGATTAATTTCCCTGAAGACTTTAACGAGAACGAGAGTGAAACGCAGGTAAGCATCACACACGTTTGAAACATCCATATTTGTGACCTTGGACCACAAAACCAGTCATAATACATCATCTGAAAGCTGAATATATAATCTTTCCATTGATGTATGGTTTGTTAGGATAGGACAATATTTGAAAATCTGGAATCTGAGGGTGCAAAAAAATCTAAATATTGAGAAAATCACCTTTTAAAGTTGTCCAAATGAAGTTCTTAGCAATGCATATTACTAATCAAAAATGAAGTTTTGATATATTTACGGTAGGAAATTTACAAAATATCTTCATGGAACATGATCTTTACTTAATATCCTTAAAATAATTTTTGGCATAAAAGAAAATCTATAATTTTGACTCAAACAATGTATTGTTGGCTATTGCTACAAATATACCCGTGCTACTTATGAGGGTCCAGGGTCACATTTGTGTTCTCTTTGACATCAGTCCTCATGTTTCCCATGGTTCCCTGCAGAGGAAGGTGATCCGCTGGCTGTTGAATCACGATCCGGCGCTGCGACCGACGGCGGTGGAGCTCCTGAAGAGCGATCTGCTCCCTCCGCCGCAGATGGAGGAGTCCGAGCTTCACGAGGTGCTGCAGCACACCATGGCCAACGTCAACGGCAAGGCCTACCGCACCATGGTCAACCAGCTCTTCTCCCAGAACATCTCGCCCGTCACCGACTTCACCTACGACATCGACATCCACAAGGTACAAGAGCTCAAAACACTCTCCAGGATTCACAGAACCTATAAAATACACATTTACATTACCAGTGATCGAGACTTTTGTACTGTGTCCTGCTGGTTTTACATTTAGTCATGTAGCAGACGCTTTTATCCAAACAGACTTACAAATAGAAGCAATCAAAATCAACAAAAGAGCAATGACATGCAAGTGTCGAGTGCAAGTCTCCGCTTAACACAGTACACTAGCAAGGTTTTTTTTTAATTATTTTTTAATTATATAATAAATAAAAAGAAAACGTAGAATAGAAAAAGAATAGAGCAAACTAGTGTTAGAGGCCTTTTTTGCTTTTGTTAACTGTATTATAAATAAAAAGAAAACAAATAGATAGAATACAAAAAGATTAGAGAAGCTAGTGTTAGTTTATATATGTATGTATATGTGTATGTATATATAAGAAAACAAGCCATTAGTAAATGAATAGAGTGCAAGTTTTTTTAGTTTCAAGAATAGAATTAGAATAGAGTGCCAGAGTTAGAGGGTCAAATAAAGATGGAAGAGGTTTTACATCATCCAATAGAATTTGAGGGCCTACGTGATGTCAGTGCAAAAGAAAAGTCATTTTAGAGCAAATTTTAATAAATGATAGTTGTGTCACAATGTATCACAATACAAAAATGCAGCAATTTGTATCACGGATAATGACTATATGTGTTGTGTATAGTTCTGCCCAACATGAAAGTTTAGACTTATTTATTAATTACTTTTAGATTTAGTTTTGCCTTTAAATCCCATATAAACAGTCATCAACACATACAAAAGAGCACATCAAATACGGTAGACCCAGAAGCTCACACACTTGAGCTTCCATGTTTATTAATTATTATTATTCAATTTAAAAATATATACATTATTAAATAAAACATAACATTTAAAACTTTTAAAATGTTTTTTAGTCAGGGAAACAATGCAAGCATATTTGTCAAACATAATTCTGTATTTTTTATTTTATTAATTAATTTCAGATTTAATTTAGGCTTTTATTCACTTATAAACAATGATCAACACATAAAAAGAGCGCATCAGATACGGTAAACCCAGAAGCTTACACACTTCAGCTTCCATGTTAGTTATTTTAATTAATAATATACATTATTATTAACTGATTAAAAATAAAATACATTATTTAATGAAGTATAAGATTTAACGCTTTTAAAATTTATTTAGCAACAGAATTCTGTATTTTTAGCTATGCAGAATCCTGAATATTTCTGGTCTGGTCAATGAACTTCTTTTTGTTAATAGTTTATTGTATGCATTAGAAGTAATAATTAAAACATACCCTTTTAACTCTATTTTGACTTTGTTAAAGTATCATGTATCGAAACAAATCACAACATACATAAATCATACATAAATCGAATTGTAACAAACATAAGTGCATTGTTACACCCCGAAAGAATAATTATGAAGAGAAACATTTATTTCTTTAGAATAAAGTCACTACTGAATTATAAATTTAACAACAATAATTAAGAGAGGAAATACATTATTAAAATATTTTAAAGCTCAAAATTTCTATTTTACAATTTTAGAAAAAAATTAAATAAATTGAAGACCCTTTTTTTAATATTTTAAAACTTTTAAATTTAAAGTAGAAATTTTGAGCTTAAAATAATTTAAGTATGGTTTTCACAATGAAAATGGCCAAAAAAGCTGTCACGAAATAAAATAAACTTTAACTGAAATGCTAGTTGCCAATGCAGCATTTCTCATTTTAATTTAGTTTAACTTGATGTAATAAAATAACTAAAACTATATAGACATACTTAAAAACAAAAACAAACAAATAAATGACAAAAACATAAATTATTAAAACTTCAACTGAAATTAAAATGAAAATGGAAAATGCAAAAAACAAAATCTAAATCTAAATAAAAACTAGAATAGTATCTCAGTGAAACTAAACTAACACTGAATCAGAAATAATTGATTAAAACTGTTGAGGTAGTAGATGCACGAGTCTGCACTGCAGAAAATTATTCTCTAGTGTGTTTGTCTTGTTTTCTAGTATAAATATCAAACATTCTTGAATCAAGATGAATTTACTGTACAAGTAAAATGACTTAAGTCTTTTTTTTTCTGTAAAAAAAAAAAAATCTAAATTTTGTTAGTTTTTGCTTAAAACAAGCCAAAATATCTGCCAGTGGGGTAAGAAAAATAATCTTGTTTAACCTTTGAATTAAGATTATTTTTCTTAACCCATTGGCAGATATTTTGGCTTGTTTTAAGCAAAAACTAACAAAATTTGGATAATTTTTTTTTTTTTTTTTTTTTTAGAAAACAAGACTGAATATCTTAAATCACTTTACTTGTCAAGTAAATGCATCTTGATTCAATGTTTAGATATTTATACAAGAAAACAAGACAAAAATACTAAGAAGATCATGATTTGCAGTGTGTCCACACCAGCAGGTGGCGCTGTGCTGTTATTGATCCTCGTCCTGTGTGAGCTCCATCAGTGACTCTGTGTTTCTGTGTTTGTCTGCAGGGCAGTTTTCATTTCAACACTGCTAAACTCCAGCAGTACGTGTACGAGACGGTCACCAGGATCTTCAGACGACACGGTGAGGAACACAGCAGGATAGTAATGCATTCTGGGTCGTGTTTCAGCTCTCATACATGTTCCTCTGCTTCGCCAGCCGATGCTGGAGCAGGAATTATGATTTGCATTAAAAATGGGATGTTGGAAGAGGGTTAGGGTTAGTGTTAGTGTAAATAAAACATCTTATAAAGCAGCCTGCTCTGCCTCTAAAAAGACCCCTCGACCACAGTAAAATCACAGTAACATACGGCCTCTTGTGCTTTAAATAAAAGACTACTTGTGTTTTGTCAAAAGACCCTTTAAAAACCTGATGCAAAGAGCAGAAATGTGCATTTATTTTTTGTCATTGAACTTTTTTTATTTTGAACTTGTGTTCCCCACACAACATTAAATTCACAAATACAAAAATGTGTACTCAGGAAAATTATAAAAATAAATCAGAATGATGATAATAACAAAACAGCAATTGAAACATAAATAACAATTATAATATAATACAACAGACAGCCAGAAATGTGCATTTAGTACAATGGTGTTTATTATAGAGCTCTCAAGTGATTAAAATTTTAATCTAATTAATAACATAATGATTGATTAATCCCAAATTAATCCCACATCAATTTTAGCTGAGAAGTTAGCCACTAAAAGATCAGTCAAAGTAGACGTTACAAAAATAGCTTAAGAAAGAATTAATGCATAAATAGTGATAATAAATGGCTATTAATGTTTAAAAATA
Source organism: Spinibarbus caldwelli (assembly GCA_039654775.1). Classification (NCBI taxonomy): domain Eukaryota; kingdom Metazoa; phylum Chordata; class Actinopteri; order Cypriniformes; family Cyprinidae; genus Spinibarbus; species Spinibarbus caldwelli. The sequence continues at coordinate 1,183,920 of CM077250.1, forward strand.
AATATTGGAATTTAAATATGAAACTAAATGCACTAATAGGGGGAGGCAAGTCATTCCTTCAACCGAATAAGAAACAACTTTTTTTTTTTTTTGGAACTATTTTCATTTATGAAATGGATCAAAACACAATACAGACAATATTGTGTCTAAACTATAACACAATATGAACTTGTTTATTGAACTGTTGTATAAATCAGTGGTGCAGATATTTGGGAAAAACAGCACTCCTGCTGGTGTGATATTGCTGAACAATATCAAATGATATAAATATAAGAGGGTGGATTTTTTTGTGCTCAGATCTTGAATTTTATACTCATAGAACTGCATTCTAATAGACTTTATCACGCACGTGTGATAGAGCGACAGCCCTAGTTTATTTTAATCATATAATTTTGCATTATAATCTCAGAAGTCTTTGATTCAGAGTGTTATTGTCAGGACTGATGCTGTTTGTGTCTCTGCTGAAGGTGTTTGGGGTTTGATTGTTTGTGGAAATGCAGCACACATGACGGAAATGCCGCGTCTGTTTGCCGTCGCTCAGGGGTCAAAGGGGATGAAATGCTGCCGTTGTGTGTTTATGAGCACAATAAATGTCAGAGGAAAACATGTCTGGTATTGTTTGTGTTTATGGTGAATCATAAAGCCGGTATATTGTGGAGCTGAAGGGAAGTGAAGAAATGTCCTCTAATATCCTGTTAAGACGTATTTGCAGATGTTTGTTTTTGATTGTGCAGCAATTTATGATATCTGTGCTGTAAAAGACTTTAAAACCTAATCTTGCCAAGCTACTGTTAATTTAAAGTAGTTAAACTAGCCTTTTGGGAAAAATAGTTTGCTATGTTACAAGAAACGGCACTGGTGTTATTTAAAGAAACAATATGTGCTTGCAGGTGCAGAGAAAGAGTTTAAGAAATATTATGGATTTATATGTGGATTTCATTGAGGATGACATTGTCAAACCTAAATACATTTACACTAAAAAAAAAAAAAAAAAAAAAAAAAAAAAAAAAAAAAAAAAAATATATATATATATATATATATATATATATATATATATTTAACTAAATATTTGGCTGCAAAAAAAAAAAGATCTGAAAGTCAATAAATGAACTATTGAGCGAACTATCGAGTGAATCAAATGAATCTGTGAATCATTTCTTTTAAGATCTTAATTCTGAATGATCCAATTTATTAGTAAACTGAATCATTTTGTTAGTTATTTTGCAAAAGTAGTTAAATGCTTTGCTTTAAAGTATATACTTTTCTGGGAATGAATTAAATGAATCAGTGAATCTATGATTCACTAAGCTACAAAGTATATACTTCTGGGAACACTACTGAGTAGTGAATCAAATGATAAATGAATATCTTTTTTTCATGCATAGATGCAAACTCCTCAACTTTGTGACAACTTACATTTTTGAGATTATGAGATTTGCTTTAGTTAGTCATCTAATTTTTTTTCTTCAAGACTGGTCATAACTTTTTAAATTCAGTAATGAAAAGGTAGATTGTTGTATTGGAAAAGAAAGACTGATCTTGGCAGCTGTTAGTTGGTCAAACTAGTTCTTAAGACGCAGTCTTAACATGGGGGCTAAGTTTATGAAACTGGCCCCTGGTTGTTTCAGTAAGTTTTATATAGTATTTTCTTTACTCTTTACTTCAAAACTGCGTCTTAAAAAGGGTAATATTATATGTATTTGAGGTCTGAGATGTGGGAACGGTGAAGAGAGAGAGGGCAAACATTTTGCATTTTAGGTCAGCATTGCCGTCTAATCAACCAATATTGTATTAAATAACCTGCATAGCACTTCATCTTTTATAACATGGGATTTTGACCAAATATTTTCATCTATCATATATCTTTATTCATCTATCATGTATCTATATTCATATATATTTTTTTTTGTAAAATGTTGCAACAAGATGTTAAAAATGTTTTTTTTTTTTTTTTTTTTTTTTTTTTTTTTTTAATTACAGTTTTGGACATATAAAAATATTTTTAAAAAGTACCTTAAAGTAACTACAAATGAGCAAATATCTTTAAAAGAAATTCCGTGTGGAGCATGTGCCTGATCTGTGCAGTGTTCTCACCTTTTTCCTTTTTACCTGTTTTAATCTTTCTGAACGAAGTTGGTAAAAGAATCATGTTGTTATTTTCCGTGTTGTTGTGATGTTCATCTCTCTCTCTCTCTCTCTCTCAGGTGCGGTTCGTCTGCAGACGCCGCTGCTCTTGCCCAGGAACAGACGTCTGTATGAAGGATGTGAGACGGCTTGTTTTATGGATCACAGCGGCATGCTGGTCTCTCTGCCATACGATCTGAGGGTGAGTGAATCATTCCTGCTCTCGACACGCCTCGCGCCAAACTAATGAACGAGTCAGAAGAAGAAGACATGTAGTAGTAATATGCATGTGACCCTGGACCACAAAACCAGTCATAAGGGTCAGTTTTTCAAAATTGAGATGTATACATCATCTGAAAGCTGAATAAATAATAATCTTTCCATTGATGTATGGTTTGTTAGGATAGGACAATATTTGGCTGAGATACAACTATTTGAAAATCTGGAATCTGAGGGTGCAAAAAAAATCTAAATATTGAGAAAATCACCTTTAAAGTTGTCCAAATGAAGTTCTTAGCAATGCATATTACTAATCAAAAATGAAGTTTTGATATATTTACGGTAGGAAATGTACAAAATATCTTCATGGAATATGATCTTAATATCCTAATGATTTTTGGCATAAAAGAAAAATGGATAATTTTGACCCATACAATGTATTGTTGGCTATTGCTACAAATATACCTGTGCTACTTATGACTGCTTTTGTGCTCCAGGGTCATAAATATGGTCTAAATTGTGTTTCAAAGCATGTTTCTCTCTCTTATTGTCTCTCATCAGCTGGCGTTTGCCAGATTTGTGGCCAGAAACAACATTTCACATCTCAAAAGGTACTTTGTATTTAGTGCATTATTTTCAAACATTTCATACCCCGAACAAAAACTTCTGTAGCCTGTTTTTTTTGTGTATAGTATGTAGTAGACTCATTATAATATACACTATTGATCAAAAGTTTTTTGAAAGAAGTCTCTTCTGCTCACCACGGCTGCATTTATTTGATCGAAAATACAGTAAAAACTGTGAAATATTATTACAATTTAAAACAGCTGTTTTCTATGTGAATGTTAAACTGTAATTTATTTCTGTGATCAAAGCTGTATTTTCAGCATCATAACTCCAGGCTTCAGTGTCACATGATCCTTCAGAAATCATTCTAATATGCTGATTTGCTGCTCAAGAAACATTTCTGATTATTAGCAATGTTGAAAACAGATGTGCTGCACAATATTTTTGTGGAAACTGTGATACACGGTCAGTACTTTTTATTATTATTTTTTTTTTTTAAGAAATGAATACTTTTATTCATCAGGGATGCATTAAATTGATCAAAAGTGATAAAGACATTTATAATGATACAAACGATTTCTATTTCAAATAAATGCTGTTCTTTTGAACTTTCTATTCTTCTGTGAATCCTGAAAAATAAAATGCATCACAGTTTCCACAAAAATATTGGGCAGCACAACTATTTTCAACATTGATAATAATCAGAAATGTTTCTTGAGCAGCAAATCAGCATATTAGAATGATTTCTGAAGGATCATGTGACACTGAAGCCTGGAGTTATGATGCTGAAAATACAGCTTTGATCACAGAAATAAATTACATTTTAACAAATATTCACATAGAAAACAGCTATTTTAAATCGCAATAAGATTTCACTATTTTTACTGTATTTTTTTATCAAATAAATGCAGCACTGATGAGCAAAAGAGACTTCTTTCACAAACATGACTAACTTTTAACCAGAAATGCACGTGAAGTTTCATTTGTAATGAATAGTCTACAGCATGTATACTGCAGTCGTGATGTGATGAGTTTGTTTCTGCAGGTACAGTATGGAGCGCGTCTACAGGCCGAGGAAGCTGGATCGAGCTCATCCCAGAGAGCTGCTGGAGTGTGCCTTCGACATCGTGATTCCCATCAGCAACAGTCTGCTGCCGGACGCCGAAGCCATTTACACCGTCTCTGAGGTCGTACAGGAGTTCAGCGCGCTGCAGGTAACACACCACTTCACCACGTTATTATTAGGGCTGGGTAAAAAATATCGATATCTCGATTTTAATCAATTCTCATTTTTACAAGACGATATCGATTCTTAAATCCCAAGAATCGATTAGTGTAGCCTGTTTTCAGTTAATGGTCGGAACATTGTAGCACACCTCCCATCTAATAAATCGCACTTTGGTACTTTTATTATGAAACAAAGTGTCAGATTTCAAATTCTGTGCATTGTATTGCAGTATTCAAACAATAAATGCTGTTTTGGCGCTGTTTAGTGTTTAGTGATTGCTGTAGTGCCTCAGTGAACTGATCATCTCCTCCGCTTTAATACTAGTTATAGCACAAAACAAACATGAATGAACATCCAAGGTATGTTAAAAGAAAGGATGTACTACTTTACAGTCCGTGTCCTGTCTCGTGTAATTGTAAACATGTCACGTAATGTCACATTTACCTATTTGGTGACCATAAACTCATTAGACAGCTAGAAAAATAAACTGTAGAGAGGGGCATTTTGCTAAATATATGCACTATATAATATATTCATTATAATTTTTTTACTGTTCTTCAATGTTTAATTTAAATTTTTTTATGACAGCCACCATTTAAATGTTATATATATATATATATATATATAAAAACGAATTGAAGTAGAAATGGAAAAGTAGAAATCTAACTCTAGCGCACTCTATTCTAATTCTATTCTTTAAAAAAACTTGCCCCTTTTAGACTTGCACTCTATTCATTTATCCTTGTTTTCTTAAAAAAACAAAACACTAAAATTAGTTTCTCTAATCTTTTTGTATTCTATCTGTTTTCTTTTTATTTATTATATAATTTAAAAAAATCCCTTGTTTACGTGTACTGCGTTAAGCTAACTGAAACTTGTTACAGCACTTGCGTACCATTGTTCTTTTGTTGATTTTGATTGCTTCAGTTGTCCTCATTTGTAAGTCGCTTTGGATAAAAGCGTCTGCTAAATGACTAAATGTAAATATTATTATGTAATTGTAACTTTTATTATAAAAACTTCAGTAAGTGTAATTTAAGCAGTTGTATAGCCTAAAAAATCAATCAGTTTTAACCTTCAATATTATAGTAATGTAGTACCAACTGACTCTCATATATATTTTACAGCATTAGTTAAGAGAACTCTTTTCCTTGATAAAATTTGGCATGTGTACGTGTTATATATATCCACAATAATCAATATTGAATCGAAGCGAATTGGGAATTGAAACAAATCGCAAGCTTGTGAATGAGAATCAAATCGAATCGTGAAATTTGTGTCAAAACCCAGCCCTAGTTATTATCAATACAAGTACTGATTATAGATGCACGATATTATCAGACCAATATCGGAATCGGCCGATAATGGCTTTAAATGTAAATATCGGCATCGGCCCAATATGAAAAATTATGCCGATATGTCGATAAGAGGAATACATTAACTCATGTGCTCAGGGTGTGCTAGTGATTAGATCACGTCAGCAGTGTGGCTCATTCTTGAAGCAAAGTTTTGCCTGAATGATGATTAGATTCACTGTTTTGGATCGCTGCATTTAAACTGAGAATGCAAGTACAGAATGAAGCGTTTGGTGTATAATATAATAATAGAGTCAACAGTAATAGCACGTGCAGCAGCAGCAGCAGCCTCCCCCGGGTCCTCATGCACGCTCAGTAAGGAGTTTTAATCTGTAGGGGGCGCTGTTGGCCAACTTCTAATAAAATGAAAGCAAAATACACAAATAATATTTAGACTGTTTCTGATTAAATAAAGCAGTAATTGATGCCATAAAATCATGAGTATGTTTTGATTTAAAGATCAGAAGCTATAGCTTACATGAAAAAAAAAAAATCAAACATGACACTTAAATTAAATCATTTTATATATACTGATTTATTCATTAATGTGTAATTTGTTATATTTTTTAAACAAATTATGAGCTCTAAAAGATTTTCAGAATTTCTACAACTCTTTTGCTTTAGACCATATGCAAATGTTAAATCATAAAATAAAATGTTAAGGTTACCACTGCATCTTTCTGAAAAAAAAAAGCAGTAATTAATATGTAGTTTATTTATAGTTATGTTCAAATCTTCAGTGTACTGTCATTATAAAAGAACTTTATTATTGTTTATTTAATTCTAACAAATAAGTTCTTGTTAAAAACTATCCAATATTAAAAATAATTATATATCGGCATCGGCTATCGGCCGAAATGAGTTGAAAATTATCGGCATATCGAATATTGTCAAAAATCCAATAACGTGCATCCCTAGTACAGATGTTTTTAGAGTGGGTGCAGTTTAATAACGTTCTGAATGTCTGATGAGCCGTGTTTGTTCCAGGACAGAAACTACACCATCCACCTGAACCACACGAGTCTGCTGAAGGCCGTTCTGCTGCACAGCGGCGTCCCAGAAGACAGACTCACACAGGCCTCCAACATACTGTGTGACGCCATGGTGATTAATATCAATTAATATTAATATAACATTATTGCAATATAAAGTCAAATGCATCAGGCTGGTGCATTTTGAGAGTGAAATTATGAGCTCTGACCCTTTTTTCTCAAATCAAATGTCTTTGCATTTACTTGATCTGGACTTTAAAGCGTACTCAGATGTCTCTTTAGTTGTGATAGTGTCTCACTCCATTATTTCAATTCAGTTTCTTAATTTCCACTTTTATTTTTAGAATTTTTTCCGAAAATTGCCTTGCATCTCACTCCCACATCAGTACACATTAATACACCTCATCAAGACAATACAATATGGCAAACACCAATGATAACATATATATTACATTCACACTGGTGTTTTTAGGGAGGCAAATAATTTGAATATAATGATTATAACTATAACTATAAATTGTTATTGTTATTATTATCATTATTATATCATTGCCCTTAAGACAGTAATTCCAAAACATTACTATATTATGATAATACTATTTCAGTATTATTATCATAATACAACTGTATTGTAAAATAATAAATTAATATTTCTTCATAAGTGCCATATTGGAAAATAAGTTGCATATGCTCAAAATTGCATCGTTGAGAGAAAAAAAACCAGATAAGTCAATATTTAAATGATTTATTTATTGTAATTTTGCATTTATTATATTCATTTTTGCAAAGTTTACAAAGTTGATTGTTTTATTTTTAAATGATTTGTATATTGTAATTTTACATTATTATGATTTTAAAAAATTAGTTTTATTTTTCTTTTATTTCAAAATTATTTTTTAAATTTTATATTATTCTGATTTTAATAATTTTCTATACTATATTTTCACATAAAGATAACACTTTATTTAAACATTTTATTATTACTTTCATAAATAATGCCAAATACTGGTAAATCAAATTAAACAACCGCAAACATTATAAACGCCGTAAAAATGTATTTTAGTTCCTGTCACTCCACAACAAGTCCTTTACATTTAACAGTATTCAGAACAGGAAGGAAAAATAAAAGTTTAAAATGCAAATTATATTGTCATTCAACTTGTATTATAAACACCGAAAGCATGTGGGAAATGCGCTGTATCAATAATCCAAATGTGTGCACTTTATGCATGTTTTGCATGGCTTGACTTCAATTGGATATGAATCTCAGCACATTATATTATCTTTACACTGCTCAAGTCTTCATTTCTTAACTTGCAAGCATAAAGGCTAACCCTTGAGCTTTTGTTTGGGTGGAAAACTGCAGTTTCTGTGAAAATAGTTTTACAGATGTGTCTAATTGCACTGTCTAGATAATTAATGTAAACGAAGCAGAGAAAACCTGTGGAAATGAAAGGCACAAAACTAAACAATAAGAGTCAGAGAGATGGTGGAAATGATCATGTTTTCAATGCAAATATAAATGAACACCATGAACAAAATGATAAAGTGATGTGTGTGAGCGGCAGTGTTCAGGTTCAGCGGGTTCAGTCTGCTCTTACGTAACCTGGAATATATTTCTGTCTCTCTCTTTCACCTTCACACGCAGAGTGAGAAACTGACGAAGCGCGAAGTGGAAGCCAAATTCTGTAACCTGTCCTTGTCCAACAACAGCGTAAGTCAGAACCAGAGCACGATTCTCTGCACTCTGATCCTCCACAGCTGGAAACCTTTCTCTGTTAATGCACAGAAATGTGGGGTAACACGTGAAGCCTTTATGCGTAATGTGTTATAATGCTATTCATAATGCAAATGCATTTTAATAACTACAGATTTCTTTTTACATCTGAAATTGGTTGTTTGTCGTTTTTTAATGCATTATACTTTCTAAAGGTGTAACAATGACTAGATAAGTATTATAATGTATTATAGCTGTTGTTTCAGTTATTAATAAGTTGCATTGTAATGTGCATTACATGATTAATCACATCCAATCACATCCAAAATAAATCACATCCAAAATAAGTTTTTTTTTTTTTTTTTTTTTTAACATATGTTTGTGTACTGTGTATATTTATTATGTCTATATAAACACACAAATACCTGTATATATTTAAGTAAAATATGTTATGTTTATATATTAAATATATTTATCTGTTATATAAAATATATAAATATATACATGTAAATCTTTTCAAAATGTATACTGTATGTGTGTGCATTTATATATACATAATAAATATACACAGTACACACACGTGTATTATATATTAAACTTTTATTTTGGATGCGATTTAATCATTTTGACAGCACTAATATGTGTGTGTGTGTGTGTGTAAAGGCTTATGTTGTTGACACGTGACTCAAACTCTTTTCTTTGGAAAATCAGCTGCAGACGCTGTATAAGTTCATCGAGCAGACGGGCGACCTGCAGGACCTGTTTCCTCTCATAAACTCACTCACCAAACAGAAGAGTTCAGCCGTCGCTCAGATGGCCAAACAGGGCCAGAAAGATCTAGAAGAAGTCATTAGCCTCCTCAAGAAACTGGCCATTAAACTACAGGTGAGGCGGTTCTGTGTTCATTCATTTAGATGACTGTAAATGAGTGTAATATTTTATTTTTTTAAAGATTTATTTTTGGCTTTTTTTTTTTTTAAATTTATTAGTATAGGATAGAGATGGGGGGGTCCTCGAGCCGGGATTCGATCTCGGGACGCCTGTAGCACAACGGCGCTATATGAATTCATTAAGAGGCACAAAATCACTTTCACAGACTTTTTCATTCACTGTTCCCACTTGGTGAAATCACCTGCCCAACTCAATCCCAGCAGCTGACTCCTTAGCCGTCTTCAAGAAACGGCTAAAAACACATCTCTTCCATCTTTATTTGACCCTCTAACTCTAGTACTCTCTATTCTAATTATATTTTATCTATCTGTCTTATTTTTATTTAAAGAAAAAAAAAAACTAACAAACATGATCCTCTGTCACTTGCATATTTATTCTCTAACTGCTAGTTTTTCTTTGAAAACTAACACTAGCTTTCTTTTTTCTATTATATCTACTTGTTTCTTAAAAAAAATACTTTCTTTGAAAACTAAGACTAGCTTTCTTTTTTTTATTCTATCTACTTGTTTCTTTAAAAAAAAACACTAGGTTTCTTTCTTCTAAATTCTATCTACTTCATTTCTTTAAGAAATTTTTTTTTAAGTAAATTTAAAAAAACCTTGCTATGTGTACTGTGTTAGGCTAACACAGACTTGTCATATCGCTTGCATGTTGTTGCTCTTTTGTTGATTTTGATTGCTTCTATTGTTCTCATTTGTAAGTTGCTTTGGATAAAAGCATCTGCTAAATGAGTAAATGTAATGAATTCAGTGTAATATTTGATATTCTTCCTTCCAGGGCTGCACGATTAATTGAAATAAAACCAAAATCACAATATGACTTAGCCCGGTACAATTATATATGCACACAGTATATATAATTTTTTTAGCTATTTCATGTTTATTTTGTTAAAGTGTATTATTTAGTATAGTTAACTAAAACATTTTGTTACTTGAAATAAAATAAATGTTAATTGAAATACAATAAAAAATTTAAAAAATAACTTAAATTATTTTACTACAGCTAGTTGCCAGGGCAAATGTCTCAATTTAATTTAGTTTAACTTCATGTACTACAATAACTAAAATTACTAAAACTTGAAACAGAAATTACTAAAAAAAAATTACAACAGAAAATCTAAAAAAAAAAAAATTAATATTTAGATTTAAGATATTAATAAAAATTACAATGGTATCTCAGTGGTACTAAAATAATGATAGTGTAACATTTTAAAATTAAGAAATTAAGACAGCTATAAATATTAGTATTGTAATTTTACAGTTATTCTTAACATAAAATCAAATATTCCAATAGTAATATTTAGTTTTTTTAAATATTTTTTTATATTTTATTTTGTATTATTATTATTATTATTGTTGTTGTTGTTGTTATACAAATATTTTTATAATTTTATGTATTATATTGATAAATAATACAATTTTGGTTAAACTGTGCAACCTTACAAACAAGCACAGCAAACCTGGACTTTTTTTAATCGCAATTTAAATCAGAGAAAAAATTGCAATTAGATTTTTTTCCCCAGAATCCTGCAGCCCTGCTCCTCTCCTCATCCTCTGAGCGTTTGTGTGTTTTGTAGGTGGTGGTGAATCTGGGTTTGGTCTATAAGGTCCAGCATCACTGCGGCGTCATCTTCCAGTTCGTGGCGTTCATCAGGAAACGCAAACGCACCGTTCCTGACATCTTAGCGGCAGGCGGACGATACGATCATCTGGTAACGTGAACACGAGTCACACACTTCTGAGATCATTCTAGCATAGGGCTGGGTTTTAACACAAACTTCATGATTCGATTCTGACTCAAGCTTTAGATTCAATTTTCATTTCGATTCAATTCAATATCGATTATTCTGGATGTAAATCAGGTACAGTACAAGCCAAATTTTCTCAAGGAAAAAAATCGCTGTAAAATATACATTTAAAGTCAGCTAGTACTACATTACTATAATATTGAAGGTTACAATTAACTAATTTATATACGAACATTTGAAATTACACTCAATTAAGTTTTTATAATTCTGTTACAATTACAATATACAAAATAATTATATTTCTACTGATGGTTGTCATAAAAACGTGACGGACTTATTCATAAATTAACAAATTAAACATTGAAGAACAGCAAAAAAAGATAATGAATGTTATATGGTGCATATATTTAGCAAAATGATCCTCTCATTTTTATTTTATCTGACTAACGAGTGTATGGTCACAGAATGTTTGTTTCTGAGGTAAATGTGACGTTATGTGAAATTGTTTACAAGCCGTTATATTGACATCTCTCCGCGGTTGAAACTCTGATTGAGCGATTACATGAGAAAGGATACGGATTTCGGTAAGTTGTACTCTTTCTATTAACATACCTTCGGATGTTCGTTCATGTTTATTTCGCGCTAAAAATGGTTTTAAAGCAGAGATGATCAGTTCACACTTATCTTGAACTGAGGCGCTCCACATTAAACAGCAGCAAAACGGTATTTAGTCAAGTCAAGTCAAGTCGAGCTTTATTGTCATTCTGCTACATGTGTGGACATATAGTGGAACGAAATGTCGTGTCTCGCAGGACCACGATACTACATACTAGTTAAACCTAAGATAAACATACAACAATGCAAGTATAGGAAAAACAATAGAGCTATACAACAGTTAACTATCTGACTATACATATACTAAAAATACTATAACTGATATTCCTAGTTGTCCACACATACACAAACTGAGACTGTACAAAAACTTTACATAAATACTGTACATGAAATTGTGCGAAAGAGATATATGTACATGAAATTGTGCAGAAAAATATATATTTTGTACATTAAATTATTGTGCAGAAGAGAGATTTTGTGGGAGACAGTGCATAGTGCAAAAAGATTTTGTAGTGCAATGCTCAAGTAAACGTATTATTTTGTAGTCCAATGTTCAAGTAGACATATATTTTCTTAAGAGTCTTTGTGGCAGGGAGTGTTTGTAGAAAGTGTCTAGTGTGCATATAGTGGGATGAGTGCGTTACTACAGGTGGTTTGTATAGCCCACTCACCTGTGTGTAGCACATTCAGAATTGCACTTAGTAAAATTGTCAACAGTTTTTAATGAGTTGGGGGGTGGGAGGGCTGAGGTGTTCATGGTTTCAGAGGGGGACAGGGAGATTGGAGTTAAGAGCTCTCACAGTCTGGGGAAAAAAGCTGTTGAGCAATCTGACAGAGCGAGCTCTGATGCTCCGGTACCTTCTACCTGAGGGCAGGAGCTGGAAGAGGTTGTGGGAGGGGTGGGTGGGGTCCTTCACGATGCTGGTGGCCTTGTTGGAGCATCGTGAAAGGAAAATGTCCAGGATGGAGGGGAGAGGGGCACCGATGATCTTTGCGGCAGTGTTCACTGTCCGTTGTAGGGTCTTGCGGTCAGCAGCACTGCAGTTCCCATACCAGACAGTGATGCAGGTAGTCAGCACACTCTCAATGGTGCCCCTGTAAAAAGTGGTGAGGATGGGTGGAGGGAGACTTGCCCTTTTCAGCCGGCGGAGAAAGTGGAGGCGCTGTTGTCCCTTCTTGTTGAGTGACGTGACGTTGGTGGTCCAGGTGAGATCCTCTGTGATGTGCACTCCCAGGAATTTAGTGCTGCCGACTCTCTCCACGGTTGAGCCGTCGATGGTCAGTGGGGAGTGGTCAACAGAGTTTCTCCTGAAGTCCATCACAACCTCTTTCGTCTTACCCACATTGAGGGACAGGTTGTTAGCACCACACCATTCAGCCAGCTGTGCCACTTCCTCTCTGTAGTGCGTTTCATCGTTGTTGCTGATGAGGCCTACCACAGTTGTGTCATCAGCAAACTTGATGATGTGGTTGGAGCTGGACTTGGCAGTGCAGTCGTGGGTCAGCAGTGTGAAGAGCAGCGGGCTGAGCACACAGCCTTGTGGGGCACCTGTGCTCAGTGTGGTAGTGCTGGAGGTGTTGCGGCCGACACGGACTGACTGAGGTCTTCCAGTTAAAAAGTCCAGGATCCAATTACAGAGGGAGGTGTTAAGGCCCAGCAGGTTTAGTTTGTGGATGAGCTGTTGTGGGATTATTGTGTTGAATGCTGAGCTGAAGTCGATGAACAGCATTCTTACATAAGTGTCTTTCTGTTCCAGGTGAGTAAGAGCTAGGTGGAGAGTGGTGGATATTGCATCGTCCGTGGAACGGTTTGGATGGTATGCAAACTGGAGTGGGTCCAGCGTGTTTGGGAGACTGGACTTGATGTGCTGCATGACTAACCTCTCAAAGCACTTCATCATGATTGGGGTCAGTGCTATGGGACGATAGTCATTCAGACAGGACACAGGTGACTTCTTTGGTACTGGAATTATGGAGGTGGATTTGAGACACGTGGGGACGACTGCCTGGCTCAGCGCGATGTTGAAGATGTCTGTTAGGACATCCGTCAGCTGTGCAGCACAGTCTCTCAGTACACGTCCAGGTATGTTGTCAGGGCCCGCAGCCTTTCGTGGGTTAATCCTGGATAGGGTCTTCCTTACGTCGACTGGAGAGAGACAGAGTACCTGGTCGTTTGGAGATGTGAGTAGTTTCTGTGCAGGTGTGTCGTTCTGTATCTCAAATCGTGAGTAGAAGTGGTTGAGTGCCTCTGGTAAAGATGTGTCATCATCACTGGCCTGTGGCAGGGGCTTGTAGTCAGTGATGGTCTGAATGGCTTGCCACAGGGTCCGAGTGTCTCTGCTGTCTGTGAAGTGATTGTTGATTTTTTTAGCATACTGATGTTTTGCCTTCTTGATGCCATGAGACAGATTGGTTCTTGCTGTTTTGAGGGCTGCTTTATCTCCTGATCTGAATGCTTCATCTCTGGTCTTTAGCAGCCCACGAACCTCTGCTGTCATCCATGGCTTCTGGTTGGCACGTGTGGTGATGGTTTTGGTGATTGTCACATCATCTATGCACTTTTTGATGTAAGCAGTCACAGTTTCGGTGTACTCCTGCAGGTCTGTGTGGTTGTTGTAGGTGGCCACCTCTTTAAACATGTTCCAGTCTGTGTCCTGGAAGCAGTCCTGCAGTGCTGAGGTGGCATTGTCTGGCCATACTGTGATCTGCTTTTGAACCGGTTTGGTGAGTTTTAGAAGTGGTCTGTATGCTGGGATTAGCATAACAGAGATGTGGTCCGAGTACCCGAGGTGGGGGCGGGGTTCGGCTTTGTATGCATCCTTTACTGTTGTGTAAACAAAGTCCAGTGTGTTGTTTCCCCTTGTTGCAAAGTTCACATGTTGGTAGAACTTTGGCAAAACCGTCTTTAGGTTTGTGTGGTTGAAGTCACCGGCTATGATGAAAAAGCCGTCGGGGTTATTTGTTTGTTGTTCGCTGATGGCGCTGTACAGCTCGCGAAGCGCGTCCTTTGCGTTTGCACACGGGGGAATGTAAACCGCGACAATAACAATGGCCGTGAACTCCCGCGGCAGATAGAACGGTCGACACTTCACAACCATAAACTCCACCAGTGATGAACAGTGTTTTGTCACTACCGCAGCATTGTTACACCATTCTTTGTTGATATACACACACAAGCCACCCCCGCGAGTCTTACCAGACAATGATGAATTTCTGTCCGCTCGGTAGCAAGTTAGTCCGTGCAACTGAATGGTGGAGTCCGGGATGTTGTCGTTTAGCCATGTTTCAGTGAAAACAAACACACAACAATCCCTTGCCTCATGCTGTGTAGACCGACTGAGTTGAATTAAGTCCAGTTTGTTTTCCAGAGAGCGAACGTTTGAGAGCATGAGTGTTGGAAGAGCCGGTCTTGTGGGGTTAGCCCTCAGCCTAGCTCGTATACCTCCGCGCTTACCGCGCTTCCGTCCTCTCTCACACCGCTTGCGACGCCGCCTTGTGCGGGTAGCGTCAGTCGGCGAGGCCGCGGTCTCGAGGTCCGGCTCCAGCAGTAAACAAAGGCCTCGTAGCTTCTCAGTAGCCGCCGGCGAGAGTTTGTGTTTGTATGTCTTGTCGATATCCAAAAGGCTTTGGTGATCGTATATGTATCTCGGAGTGATCTCCCGATGAATTAACGGTAAATCGACACTATTTGGAAACGAAAAGACGACATTAAAAGACATAAAAGCACCGTCTTTGGGACCTGGAGTGGCCGCTGCGTCTGACCGCGCCGCCATCTTGGTTTATCTATTGTTTGAACACAAATAAAATGGTGAGAATTTTAAATCTGATACTTTTTTTTCATATAAAAACTAACAAAACACAAAGCTTGTTGCGATTTATTGGATGGGAGGTGTGCTACAGTGTTCTGTTCATTAACTGAAAACAGGCTAGACTAATTGATTCTTGGGATTTAAGAATCGATATCGTTTCATAAAAATGAGAATCGATTAAAATCGTGAAATCTGCATTTTTTTTTTTTACACAGCCCTATAAGTAACTTTTAATAACAATTGTTAATCAAACGACAAAAATCATTCACTGATCTTGACAATATCTTTAATAACTTTTATTAATTAATCTATATTTTATTTATGAAATCTATGTAGTGTTTTTAAACATTTAATTACAGTTTCTCTACCGGAAATTTAGTTCAGTTGTATTTATTATGCTATTGCTAATTAATTTGTTTGTTCCTATTTTATTACTGACTATTTACTTGTCTTTAACACTTTAATATTTGAAATTTATATTAGTCTAGTTGTTTTTGCTGTGGTGTTTTTGTTAAAATCATGTAGGCCTGAGTGTTCTGTTGGCTGCTGATATTTGCTTGTTATTCAGCTGCAACAGAATGCTTTGTAAAAAGACACAAAATAAATGTTTGACATCTAAATGTTTTTTTGTTTTTATATATATATATATATATTGGATTTTTTTATCTTATTGGAATCGAAACTAGGAACTGATAAACAGAATTGATACCCATCAGAATTCAAATGATACCCAACCCTAATGCTGAATCAATTCGCAATGCATCGATGTATTTTCCCAGTCTTATAAATAACTGATGCTTTCGGTCTACTGCGACAGATCACGGAGTTCCGCGGGCCGGCGGTGTCCGGTCCGGTCCCCTCAGCGGTCGGCGCCAGCATTGCTCTGGATAAGATCTGCTCGGCTGTGGCCAGTCTGGAGGAAGCGGTGAGTGTCGGCCGGTGTGACGGCAGGCTTCAGATGCGCTGCGTCTCGTCTCATCTCTCTGTCTCTGTCTGTCTGTCTGTCTGTCTGTCTGTCTGTCAGCCTCCTGTGAGCTCCTGTGATGTTCTGGTGGTTCCTGTGGGTCAGTCCTCCTCCAGCAGAGCCATTAAAGTCACTCAGAAACTCTGGGCGGCCGGAGTCTCTTCAGACATCGTCTATGACGTCTCACAGGTCAGTGTTAGTTTTTGTTCATTTTGTCACATCAGTAAATGAATCAGATTTATCAGATGCAGCAATTCTCAAGCTTTTTCATCAGCCTAATCCCTTTGAGCTAAAATATTTAATTTTGGTCCCCCTGAGATTTTAACTTAATATTCAATAATTTAACAACAAATTCATATGCTTACAGTTCTCTGATGTTAATGGTCATATGACATGCAGGCAGTTTTATTTTAGTTTCATTGATATAATGTTATACTTTTTTGTTAATATTTTGATATTTAGATTTTATTTTTATATTTTCTGTTTCCACTTCAGTTTTAAAATTTAAAATTTTAGAAATTTTGTTGTTTTTTTGTCATTTTTAGTAGTTCTCTATTTTTTTAAAATGTCCATATAGTTTTTATTATTTTTATTTATTAGCTTTAGTTATTTTAGTACTTCAAGTTAAACTAAATGAAAATGATAACTGTTGCCTGACCTTTTTTTTTTTTTTTAACAATGTATTTTATTTTATTAATATGTAATGTTTTAGTTTTCTTTTATTTTAGTTTACTACAAAAACCTGCATGTAGTTAAACAAATAAAATAGTAAATTTTTTGTTCAATTTTGATTGTTATATTTTAAAATTATTTATATACACAATACATTTTTAATAAAACAACATTTATTACAAACAGCAAACCTAACTTAGTTAATTTAAAGCAAAACTGAAACGTGCGGGAAATGGACTGTAACTCGTGCTATAAGTCGTTTTGTAATAGAAGTAGCAGCTAATAAACAATGTGAAAATACAGTGTTATATTTTGATTGTTTTTTTTTTAATTATTTCATTAATTAGCTTTTCATCAACTCATACACCCCAGTTTGGGACAGCTGAAGATAAAGTAGTGAGAATGCCCTTGATTTAGCGTGTTAGGGCTGATTTCTGTGAGTTTTGCTGGCTCGTGTATCACGAGAAGCGCTTCGTCTGATGATTCCCGTGTGCTGATGTGTGAGGATCAGGATCAGCGCTAATGAAGCACAGAGTCGTTCCAGCGCTTGATTTCACTACACAAACAGGCTCAATCTCTCTCCCCATGAAGGACAGGTGGCCAAAAGCTGTGTGATGTTTGATGCGCCGTTAGCAGAATCCACAAACACAGCAGTGGTTTAGAGGTCACAGAAACACACACAGTAACAGCTGAACTCAAATCTGGTGCGTAGTGACTAGGGCTGATGATTTAAAGTGTTAATTTGGTACGATTAATTTTGGAAAAAAGTAACTTGTTAAAATGGTTAGCTCATTAACGCAGCGTCCCGTCCAGACCTGCCCATCATCTTACATAGATGCAGTGTCTGATGATCATGATGCAGGACGACTGACTGTTAGAATGCAGATATATGAGCCTAAAATTCAAGATATGAGTGCAAAAAAATCACCCTCTTATATTTATATCATTTGATATAGTTTATCAATATCACGCCAGCAAGAGTGCTGCTTTTTCCCGAAATCTGCACCACTGATTTATACAAGAACACTGATCAATACACAACAAGTTTATATTGTTACATCTTAGACTCAGTATTTCCAATATTGTCTGTTTTTGCTCAATTTGCAAATGAAAATAGTTCCAATCAAAGTCTCTGATCAACACACAATGGTGATGCATTACCGAATGAATCAGCCGTATGAATCAAATGAGTGAGTCAATCATTCAGCGACTCATTCATAAACACAGCCTGCGTCCCAATGTGCACACTATCCATCCTAAATTCTATGTGATATTAGTAATTTTAAATACTATTTAGGGCAGAAAGGGTGGATATTATGCACATTGGGACGCAGGGACAGTCACTTGCTTCATTTCTGAATGAATCAGTCATTTGAACGAATCGAATGAGTCAATGATTCAGTGCCATTTGAACAAATCAGTTGAATGAATGACTGCTCGACTCCTGCTACTGGTGGTTTTAGTTTCATATTTAGAGTATTATTTATTTATTTATTTTTTAATCATTTCATATTTCAGGATTCAATTTTAAAAAATCTTATTTATTAATATTATTTATGCAATGTTGATGGTTTCTTTCTAAAGCTACTTTTTTGTGTCTGTTCAATGTCTATTCAGTGCTTTTCTCATTTAATACATTAATGACTTTAAATGATCATTTAGGGGTTATTTCCCAGCCAAAATTGATCTGCGATTAATTAATTATATTAAAATTTGAAGTAGTTGGACATCCCTAATAGTGACATTTGTTTAAATCATTAATTGCCCTGCAATAGAAACTTTTATGACCGTTTATGATCCTTGGTTGCTGGTCGAGTTTATGAAAGTGTGTTTTTCGGGTTTGGATGTCGTTGAACTGTTAGCTGAGTTTCACAGTCTCAGTTTTGAGGTGTGTGTGTGTGAGATTGTGAGAAACAGACGTCTCTGTGCTCAGATTGAGCTGGATACAGACATCACACTGTGTGCAGTGTTGAATCAGCTCACACACACACACACACACACACACACATGAGTGAATGGCTGGTTACAGTTCAGAGGTTTGAAATCATTTACACTTTGCATGTAAAACCTGCACTGATTCTCTTTTAGCAGTAGTTTATTCTGCTAGTTGTCTGTCTCTCTCACTCACAGTCATACAGAAGAGATGTGAACTCTAATGCTGTTCTTACTCACTATTTCTGTCTCGTTTCAGTATAAATATCTAAACATTCTTAATGCAGTTAAGAATGGGGCATAAAATGTTATTAGATATCACCGTACTTCCCCTGTTGATTAATCACAGTACTTCAAGACAGTTGTTGTGTATTATGTGTTTTCTTGAATATGTTTACATCACTTATGCAAATTAGGCATTATCTAATTAAATATGCACTAATTTGCATACATTTCCAGAAAAGAAACAGGTTCTTATTTCTTTTTTGATTTTATCATATTCGAGTTAAAGGCTATTTGGATTTCTCTTTTTATCACTCCATAAATCAGAAAATACTGTCAACAGGCAGAAAACAAACACATTTTCATCATGTTTTTAGGTGTTGTATAAATCAGTGTGAATGAAATCTAAACAAACTAGTGCTGTCAAACGATTAATCGCGATTAATTTCATCCAAAATAAAAGTGTGTTTACATACTGTGTGCACTGTGTATTTTTATGTATGTATAAATGCACATACATATGTGTGTGTATATATTTAAATAAATAAAACATTTACATATGCATATATTTTTATATATTTGCATGTGTGTGTGTGTGTGTGTGTGTGTGTGTGTATATATATATATATATATATATATATATATATATATATATATATATATATATATATATATATATATATACACACACACACACACTATATATAACTATAAATATTTTATATATAAATTTAACATATTTTTCTTAAATATATGCATGGATGTGTGTGCATTTATATATACATAATAAATATACACCGTACACACACATATATTATGTAAACACACACTTTATTTCATACACACTGATGTATACAAAACACCTAAAAACATGGTGAAAATGTGTTTGTTTTCTGTCTGTTGACAGTATTTTCTGATTTATGGAGTGATAAAAAGAGAAATCCAAATAGCCTTTAACTTGAATATGATAACAAAATCAAAAAAGAAATATGAACCTGTTTCTTTTCTGGAAATGTATAGAGAATATAGAGAGAAATATAACTGTTTTGTGAATGTACAGTAAGTGCTGCTGAAGTGGAGAAACAAACTATTTAAAGATTGGAATTAAAATCTACAGATGCAAATGGATAAAATGCAATAAAGTAAACACTTAAATGCATATTTTGTATGTTTTCTTTCCACTAGTCTGAAAGAAGAGACATGGTCTGGAAGCAAAATAGACTAACATCTCAAAAGCTTTTGCCTGTTGTGACTTGCCTTAAATCAACATACATTTATTTGAGTAGTAAAATGAAAATAAATCTTGTTTTCCTGGGAAATTGATAAAAATTAAGTGAGTTTAAGCTTAAAACAAGAACAAATATTTGCCAATGGTGTCAGAAAAATAAACTAGTTTTCCCTTTTGAGTTAAGTTTGAGAATCCTAACATATTTGTACTGTAAAACAAGGCAGAAATACAGAGGAAGAGCAGCACTTTTTTTGACATTTTGGTGAATTAAGAGTTCAGAACTGAGAACTAGTTCCATATAATAAAGCATTCATCAATCAAATGAATTGAAATGCCATGAAATAAATACAAAGACAGTAAACAGACAATATATCTTTCTGTCAATTGTGACGTTCTCACCCATTCTTGCGAAACAAGCATGGTAACCAATGTCATCCAAGACTAAAAAAAATCCAGTGTTATTGACTGACAGGATCCATCAGAGCGATTCCTCCCTTACTGAACCACAAGTCATTATTTTTATGACTAACTCCAAACCACAGTCATTAAATTCCAGGGTGGATCTTGGGCAGAATAAGTTTCTACTGATTGTCAATATCTGACAACACGAGACTGATGAGTCCTGATCCGCTCTAATGAATGCAGTCAGATGTGTGTTTTTGTGTTGTAATGAAGATAAATGTTCTCCGTTTGTGCCACAGTCACAGGAGGCTCTTCTGGAGCACTGCAGACAAGCTGGAATCACATTCATGGTGCTGGTGTCGGATAAAGAAGGAAATTACCTGAAGGTAAATCACATCAACACCTGTGCTGAAGACACTAAAGAGTTCGCTGATCTGACAGGCTCTCTTCTCTTCCCATCAGATGAAGTCCTTTGAGAAAGACCGTCAGTTGGAGAAGAGAATCCTCGAGTCAGACCTGGTCGATCACTTCATCCAAAAGAGCCGGACCAAACTCTCCGAAGAGAGAAACAGGTGACATACGCTGATGTTTACAACCTTAAACCATGTGTCAGAGTTCAGAGGAAACATCTAATGCTGTTTTTTCTCTCTCATTTCTGCCCGTCAGAGAGATTTCTGAGAGTGCTTCTCTCCAGAATCCAAAGGGATCATTACTGGGAAACTCAGGTACAGGTTTTTCAAGCAGGATCACGATCCACAATCTTGTCTTATAATTTTTTTCATTTGGTTTTTAGGCCTATTTCACAAGTTATTGAACAGTAAACCAAACTAATTTCCTTGTTTAAAAAATTTTTAGCTCTGCAACACGAAGAAACAAGACCGTTTAGGCCAAAGTAACAGTGACCAAAACCTTCAATTTATTTCAGCCAAAAATTAAAATGTGTTCAGGACATCCAAGATTGGGATGAGTTTGTTTCTTCATCATATCTGGAGAAATGTGTCACTGCATCAGTGTCTCAGCAATGGATGCTCTGCAGTGAATGGGTGCCGTCAGAATGAGAGTCCAAACAGCTGATAAAAACATCACAATAATCCACAAGTAATTCACACCACTCCAGTCCATCAGTTAACATCTGGAGAAGACAAAAGCTGAAACAAATCCATCAAGACGTTTTTGGGTTGTTTTGTAAACGCTGCTTGATCTGTGCAGATTTCTCCTGATTCAGACCAGAACACTTTTTCACTGGAGGAAGCGTTATTATGGATTACAGACTTGTATTTTAGTTAAAAATGTCTTATGCTGGATTTGTTTCAGCTTTTGTCTTCTCAAGATGTTAACTGATGAACTGGAGTGGTGTGGATTACTTGTGGATTATTGTGATGTTTTTTTCAGCTGTTTGAAGTCTCATAGAAACACAATTTTAATCGTTCACAATGTAAAATCATGGCCTACTGCTTTATTAATTCATTTAAAACATTATTGAGGCGCAGTGATTGTGTTGTGTAGTACTTCACACTTTGTTTGTCTCTGGCAGATACTGCATTTAAAACCTTGAAAGAAAATAAATGAAAAGAAAATGAAAATAAAATAAATGAGGTTTGTCCAACAGATGTTTGAATGAAGCATCATTCTTCTATCTTCTTGTGTGTTTGGTGTCCATCAGGTCTGTCTGAGTCACACGGGAGCAACACCATGAATGTGAACCTCGTACCGCCTGAGAAAATCTCAGCCAGCTCCCGACGGAGATATGAGATGCAGGTCAGCACATTGATCTCACATCTGACATCATGGGAAACACACTTTTTTCCTCATCTTGAACCTTTAGAGAATGTCCTTCCCCTCACAATCACACACGCTTGTTTGTTTTATGGATTTCTCATTAATCCACAATAAATCCCAATGTTGCTTTTGGTCAAATTTCCCCTTGAAGTTTTCACACTCCATCACAATCAAGCATGGAGAAAGTCTTGAATCTGTGACCCCATGAGAAGCGTCCAGTGTTTGATTCAGCTCAATTGGCGTTTAATTCAGCATGTGTGAGTCCTCAGGACAGCGGTGACGTCCTTCTGAAATAAATAATGAGTCAGCCATGTCTATTGATGAACCAGCGAATCTGAACCCCTGCTGTTCTGTGCTCAGCTTTATTGCATACAATAAAAAAACTTTTGCTTTCTGTACTTTTGCATTATGAGAATGAGAGAAATTCTGTCTTTCAGATCCAGACACGACTGCAGAATCTGAGCAGCAACTTACAGAACAAGAGCAGCGACATTGAAGTGCTGGCTGTGAGTATATGATGTCACTTCCTGCTCTCAGATCATCACTGATGCATTTGGTAGATGCTTTTATCCAAAGTGACTTACATCGTATTTGCCGATATTTGCCATTTTTAAATAATTGGCATCAGAACGTGCCAAGAATGCAGCAACTTGCATCCATTCAATGTATGCATTAGTGATCAACAAATATAACAACCGATATTTGGTATTTTTTTAAAATTATTTACATTTACAAAACTATTATGTTTTTTGTCGTTTTTCTGCATCACCGATAAGTATCATAAACAGCTTTAATTTTGACAGTGATGGGACTTATTTTGACAGTGACAAGAATGCTGCAACAATTTGAATTCAAGGTATACATTAGTGCTCAACCAGTATATTGCCATGACCAATATTTGGCATTTTTAAATTATCGGCACTGATTATTTAATTAAATTAGTGTTACCTGAACTTTATTTGAGAAAATATGATTGCCAGTCTGCACAAACTTATCAGATTACTGAGTGCACTTGGTTATAGTGTTTACTTTAATTTTATTTGTATTTTTAACTATTTATTTATTTGTGAAAAATGCTATAATAGGATTACAAAAACAAGATGTTTTGAAAGCATAAATAAATGGTTTTTTTTTTCATATTCATTTTACAATTAATTTTCTAATTTAGAAAATATCTTAAATTTTCATTGCAGCAATTTTTATGCATCTTATTTAAATTGAATAGTGTAATATCATATATATCAGCTTTTTATCGGCTGTCTGCTCTTTAAAATATTGGTATCGGTCATAAACAATCCATATCAGTCGACCACTAGTGTACATTTGATGAGCTCATGCATTCCTTTTTATGTGTATTTTAGCTATTTCTGTATTTATGAAAAATACTAGTATATTACAGAATGAAGATGCTAAAGCACAGATCTGGCACAGGACACTTAATTTCTAATGATTATCGTCAATTTGATTTCATAGATACTATTTAAACTAAACTGAGCTAGACAATGATATCTCTGAATTCAATAATGAAATGCCTTTAACTGAAAATTGAGTGTTTAATCTTATTATTATACATTACTGACACTCTATCCTCCAATTTGATACTGTTAAGTGCTTTGACACAATCTGTATTGTTAAAAGTGCTATATAAATAAAGGTGACTTGACTTGATCTGTTTTTTTATCAAGTTCAAATTATTTTCATATTGATTTATTGCACAATTAATTATTTCTAATTTAGTAAATATGAATCTAAATGTCATTGCAACAATTGTTATGCATCTTATTTAAATTAAATAGTGTTAAATCATATATATTGGTTTTATATCGGCCACTGGCTCCTTAAGATATCGTCATCGGTCGTCAAAAAAAAAAAACAAAAAAAAAAAACATCGGTCGACCACTTGTGTACATTTGATCAGTTCATGCATTCCTTTTTATTTGTGCTTTAACTATTCCTTTATTTGTGAAAAATACTGTAATACGATTACAGAATGAAGATAGTGAAGTGCAAATCTGTTTATTTTAAGATGTATTTTTATTTTTTTTTCATATTGATTCATTGTACAATTATTTCTAATTTAATAAATATGAATCTCAATTTCATTGCAGCAATTTTATGCATCTTATTTAAATTAAATAGTGTAAAATCATATGTTTTGGCTTCATATTGGCCTCGGCTCTCTAAAAAAGATATTGGTATCAGCATCAGTTGCCTGGTGATCAGTTCATGCATGATTCCTGGGAATCGAACCCATGACCTTGGTGTTGCCAGTGATGTGCTGTACTAGATTCATTTATTCATTTTTCATTTAGCATTCTCATAGCATTTAGATTCTCCCAGTGAAATGATGAACTGTTTTGAGAAGCATAAACAGCAAATGGAGAGGAGGGCTTGTCATCAAGATTCACATCGCTTGCATATTTAGTTAATTTAGTGGTTTTGTGGGTAATAAAGTGGTTTGGTGTTTCTCTCTGTTATTACACAGTTTACAAAACTCATCTTAACCCTGAGTTATGGGTTCAAATATGAATTTGTCCCCGAGCCAGAATCTCAAGTTCAGGAAGCAGAACCACCTTAAACTTTCCAGAAACTCTGATCGACATCTAAAGAGCGATAACAGAAACAACATGATGCACTGATATGAAAACAAAGAGACTAACGCCACATACACACTCGCTTCCTCTCATGGTTCTTCGGTGGCGTATTTATGCCAACTTTTACCCTGTTAAGGCACATTTTGAGCTCTTCCTGTTGACTGGTACGCCGTGTTTACATGGCACCGCGGCTGTCTGCGGTTTTCTGTAGATAAGCCTCCATTGTGTCTGCGAACCTGACCTTCACAATCTCTCCTGTCGCATTCCTCCGCAGGTCGATCTGCCCAAGGAAACCCTCATCAACTTCCTGTCCCTCGAGGTTTGTACCGCCCGCTATTATTATGAGCTATTCTGAGTAAATAAATGGCATTCCAGTGGAAAACAGCAGGATAAAGCGGAAGAGAGGGGGATCCGGGCTTTCCTCGTGATGAGGGAAACCCTCTCCATCAACATGAGTCTCTGCAACGGGAAGAACAGTCTGTTCACGTCCTTTAACAAGAAACAAACATGACCTCACACAGACATTTCACACTAACAAAGGCCTTCAGTTATTCACCAGTTCAGAGTGCGAGGAAAAACACTCAAGTGATGATGAAAGTTTTTTTTTTTTTTTTTAAACTTTATTTTTATTATTCATTTTTCAAGACGTTTTGTTTAGCTTTTAAAAAAATGCAGGGAAAAAAAGGAGATAAAATAATGTTTTTTGAAAGAAATCTCTTCTGCTCACTAAGGCTGCATTTATTTGATCAAAAATACAGTAAAAACAGTGAAATATTAGAATTTAAAACAGCTGTTTTCTATGTGAATATCTGTTAAACTGTAATTTATTTCTGTGATCAAAGCTGTATTTTCAGCATCATTACTCCAGTCTTCAGTGTCACATGATCCTTCAGAAATCATTTTAATATAATAATTTGCTGCTCAAGAAACATTTATTATTATTATCAATATTGAAAACAGTTTTGCCATTTACCATTCATGTACCATTCAAGTTTGGGGTAAGATTAAAAAAAAAATAATTACACTTTAATTTGGTAAGGATGCATTTAATTGTTCAAAAGTGACCGTAAAGACATTTATAATTTTACAAAAGATTTCAATTTCAAATAAATGCTGTTCTTTTGAACTTTCTATTCATCTGTGAATCCTGAAAAATAAAATGTATCATGGTTTCCACAAAAATATTGTGCAGCACAACTGTTTTTAACATTGATAATAATCAGAAATGTTTCTTGAGCAGCAAATCAGTATATTAGAATGATTTCTGAAGGATCATGTGACACTGAAGACTGGAGTAATGATGCTGAAAATTCAGCTTTGATCACAGAAATAAATTACAGTTTAACAGATATTCACACAGAAAACAGCTGTTTTAAATAATAATAATATTTCACTGTTTTTACTGTAGTTTAGATCAAATAAATGCAGCCTTGGTGAGCAGAACAGACTTTCCAATCTACAACATTAAAAATTTGTAATTACAGTACTCCTTCCCTGTCTCCCAATAATGTCTATTTTAAGTCATAAATTCAGTTCTTACACATTGTATATTTCTACCCACTGAATGAGTGTCTCAGATATGATTCCTCATCTTTCCTGTGCTAACTGGCGTGTTTAACGCTGAAGCTGCTGTTGTTTGTCTCTCAGTTTGATGGTGAGGAGCAGTTCAACATCAGCGTGAAGACGCTTCTCTCTCGGCTGCCCAAACAGCGGTACCTCAGATGCATCTGTGAGCAGATCTACCACTTCAAGATCTCCAAAAGGTACTGAGCTGCTTTTCCAGCAAATTAATAACTCTAATGTTCTTCCAAACATGCATGACTTTCTTTTTCGGAACATGAAAGATATTTTGATGTCTCTGTGTTTTTGATGTCCATACAATGAAAATCAATGGGGTCCAATGTTGTTTAGTTCTTTAAAACATCTTCTTTTGTGTTACACAGAAGAAAGAAAGTCATTCTTTTATTTTTGGGTGAACTGTCCCTGTATTAATTTAGGAATTTAATTGTGTTTTTGTAATTTTTATTAGTTTTATATTTATTATATTTATTATTTTATAGTAGTTAAACTAGTCAAGACAATCTTGAAAGAGTTAGATAGACTGGAAGTTACTAAGGAAAAAACTAAAATAACTAAAACTGAAATAAAAATTAATAAAAACTACATAGGAGATAGATATATATATATATATATCTCTATCTCCTATGTAGTTTTTATTCATTCCTATTTCAGTTTTAGTTATTTTAGTACATCGTTAAAATAAAAATGTTGAATGTTGATTGGAATGGTATGAAACTTGCTAAAGGTTTTGGCACTTGCTATGTGAAAAAAAAAAATCATGGACATGATTGAAAAAGGTTAAGTGGTTTTGAAAAATAGTCAAACTTGTACTCTTCATGGTCAGAAATGACAGCATTGGGAACAAATGGGAAGTGAATTTCATCTAGTGGAAACATTTGGTACTGTGCCCATTTCACTGAAGCATTATTTTTATATTTTATTTCATGTTTTTCCCTTTATTTGTAGTGGGTTTTTTTTTTTTTTTTTTTGGTTTTAGTTTTTTCCTTAGTATCTTCCAGCGTGTCTAACTCTTTTCAAGGTTATCTTGACTAGTTTAACTACTGTAAATCATGAGTGGCTTGTATCTTGGTAAACTGCGGTTTCAGAGTGTTTTGTCAGATCTCCTCACTCGTTAATCTGACAACGAGACCCGATCCGCTTCTCCTCAAGTGTTTCCAGACACTCTTATTTACAATCATAAAACCTGATCCAGTGCTGAAGCTCTTTCTTCTCAGCGCAGGTGCTAAAGTCACGTCTGGATCCTCTGAATCCATGCCATTGACTCTCCACCCAAACACAGTCATAAATTAACAACTTTTACCCCCATTTCTGCTCATTCTTTGGAGAAATGGATGTTTGAGAACAATAGAGTCTCACTGGATTCTTTCAACAGTTGTTTGTAATTTCCTCATGAGCCCTTTCTTTTTTTTTTCTCGTAACGGAGCTCATGTTGACTGTCAGAGTACCGTCATGTAGAAACAATGGAGAGATTGTGCGGCAGATATTGTTCGGCTTCATTTTGCTCTATTTTGCTTCTATATCATGTTTCCTTTCAGACTAGTGGAAAGAAAACATCCAAAATACACATTTAAGTCTTTATTTTATTATACTTTATCTATTTGCATCTGTAGATTTTGGTTACAATCCATATCTTTAAAGACGTTTTTTCTCTTGCAAACTCCAAACTTTAGTTTTATTCCTCTCTATATTCTG
The DNA here is from genome assembly GCA_039654775.1 of Spinibarbus caldwelli. Classification (NCBI taxonomy): domain Eukaryota; kingdom Metazoa; phylum Chordata; class Actinopteri; order Cypriniformes; family Cyprinidae; genus Spinibarbus; species Spinibarbus caldwelli. The sequence continues at coordinate 1,212,310 of CM077250.1, forward strand.
AAGATTTGTTCATATTTCGTTCACACTGATTTAAACATTTTTACTCCTATAAACATGGTGAAAATGTTTTCTGTCTGTTGACAGTTTTTCTCTGATTTGAGTGATCAAAAGAGAAATCCAAAATCTTAATAAAACTTAGAGTAGTCATATGTATTATATGGAGCCAGTTTTATGTTGTAATGCTTAATATTTGAAACAATCAAATGAAGTAAACATCTCATCTTTTGGAATTTAAGACAAGGGGTTTAATAATTTTAATAAGGCTTTTTAAGAACATTCTTTTCAAGAGTTTGAATTTTTCTTGAATTTTGTCTTTGCACATTCTTGAGAAAAAAGAGATAATATTTTTTTAAGAATACAAGATATTATTATATTTTTTTATTATTATTATTTTATTATTATTATTTTTTTTTTTTTACAATTGCGAGTTTACAGTCTGAGTTTACATCTCACAATTCAGAGTTATCTTACAGTTTGGATTATCTTTTATAACAATTGTGAGTTAATATACTCACAGTTTTGACTTATTTTGGGTTTACTTTTCGGAAAAAAAATCCTACGGAATAAAAAATACAAAAGCTAATCTTGAATATTTCTTTCACAATTCTTTTTTCCTCAAGTTTATATCTCACAACTTGGACTTTGCTTCTCAGAATTGTGAGTTTAAACATCTATATATTTTTATCATTTTTTTTGTCAAAATTGCAAGTTTGCTGTTTTTTTTTCTGCGGAATCAATCTTCCATAGAAAACAGTGGTTAAATATTCTACTCTGAAGGAATAAAGTCAGTCTTTTTAACCTCAGGAGTAACAGATCTGAAACAAATATTTGCCAAACAGGTAATTTCTTGTTTTAATTTCTGAAATGTCATGACGACATGCTGAAAGTCTAGAACTGAAGAAAATCAAATATCAGGTTGTCTTGATTTTTTCAGCGTGCTGTGGAATCAGAGTTTGAGCTGTTTTGTGATGTTTGTGTGTTTTCAGGGTGGCTGTGGTGGTTCTGTACAGCTACAGAGACGATTATTACAAGATCCTGCTCTGATCTGATTTCACTGCCCAGACAATGAAGGTAACAGAGCCATTTAAAGCTTTACAGATTCTGCCGTTAAACCAAGCTGTTTTTATACGGCGGATTCGATGCCGAAGGCTGATGAGCGTCATCTGAAGGGTCCAGTCATCAATCATATTATTAACGATTCCTGTGAAATCACATGATTAAATACTGTACAGTCCACAACTGAAGGAAATAAAATATTTTCCTGTATCACGTGTGGTCTTGCTTCTTTTTTAAACATGCTAAATTGAATGTAGTTATATTAGTTATTATTACTATTATAGTAATTGTATATATTTTGAATTCTTTTTATATTTTCATTTTTTTTTTAAATAATCTTTACTTGTAATTTTAGTTTTTGTTATTAATTAGGTTTAATGTTATTATTTGTTTATATATTTCCTATTAGTAATTTTAGTGCTTCAACTTTAAATTATTTCAGTTAATTGCCAAGGCAATATTTCTTTTAAAATTTTTCACCTGATCATATTTGATAAATCATATTTTTATTTCAGCTTTATTTCTATCAACAAAAGAGTTCATGTGCCTCAGTTTTTGAGTGAACAAAACATTTGTGGATAATTTTGTCAATGTTCATAAGCTCTGATTAATACTTTGAACTATTGTAAATATATTTATAAAAAATTATAAATAATTTTGATATGAAATGCAATTTGTGCTAATTGAAAGAAAAGTTGATGAAAAGATTGAAGCCAATATTTTCCAAAAGTAAAGTATGAGAAATGTATAAGATATTTTTGTAGGCTGATAAAATATGGAGGGAAAAAATCCCCCAAAAATACAAATATTATCAGATTTTTTGGGTGTTGTTGTTGAATCCTGTGTGAGCAAAGTCTGTAAGTTTCAGTCCAATGTGAAAACATTAACTAGCATTTTCAGGAAAAAGAAAATCCTCTCCAGGTCAAAATGACTTGAACACAATAATTAGAGTTACCAAACATTCACACAATTCATTTTTATTTCAAAAACAAGTGTACATGTTACAGCTGAACATCTATTGGATCATATTGACTCGTGGCAAAGGTCAAATAAATAAGAGGCGATATAAAGCAGACAGACGGTTTATAAAATCTGTACAGCAGCTTTGGGTTTCTCTGCAACTTCACAGACCAGACAGAAATCAGTCACTTACTAGAGTTTACTATTAATAAATAAACGTGAAAAAATAAATAAGATCCTTTCCTCTACTATTTGTATGTTTTTTGTACATTTATCATTCGCTGTAATTCCCCTGCGAGCGACTCGGACTCAAACCAGCTATAATCATCATGTAATTGATTCAGACTAATGATGCTAACGAAGCTGCATCAGTTCAAGTGAGAAACGAGCTCAATACTAAATGAACTTGAGGTGTTTCCTCTAATAAAGTCCCAATTCATGTTGTTCACAATACAAAACATCCTCAGCCCACTGATCGAAACTACACTGCAAAAATAACACAACTAATAATATCACAACCATTATTAACATGTGACCTCTGACTGATAAAGATCTGCCAATCACAACAGAGCTCATTTACATATCTCTTAAAGATACAGTATCAAAAACAGCCTGTTTAACAGAGAGAGCAAACGAATGAATGAAAACAAAAACTTTATGAACATGAATATAACTCCCTTTATGAATATGACTCCCTACAAAACTAGGGCCAAAAACTGATTTCTAGAGAAGTAAATTAGTGATCTATAAATGTATATTTAATTACAGTTGTATATAAATACTGATATTTATATATAAAACATTTATTTTAATATAGAAATATAAAATATGAATACACCTATCCATAACTTACACTACCAGTTTTTTTTTTAATGTTTAACATTTTTAATGTTTTTTAAAGACGTCTCGTTTGCTCACCAAGCCTGCATTTATTTGATCAAAAATACAGCAAAAGCAGTAATATTGTGAAATATTTTTACTATTTAAAATAACTGCTTTCTATTTGAATATATTTTAAAATGCAATTTATTCCTGTGATCAAAGCTGAATTTTCAGCGTTCCTCAGAAATCATTCCAATATGCTGATTTGCTGTTCAAGAAACATTTATTATTATTATTATTATCAATATTTAAAACAGTTGAGTACATTATTTTCAGGATTCTTTGATGAATAGAAAGATCCACAGATCAGCATTTATCCGAAACAAAAAGCTTTTGTAACATTACAGTAGAAATGAATACTTTTATTTAGCAAGGATGCTTTAAATTGATCAAAAGTGATGATAAAGACATTTATAATGTTACAAAAGATTTCTGTTTCAGATAAATGCTGTTCTTTTGAACTTTCTATTCATCAAAGGAACCTGAAAAAATTATATTCTGCTGATTTCAACATAATAATAATAAATGTTTTTAGAGCAGCAAATCAGAATCAATGATTTCTGAAGGATCATGTGACTGGAGTAATGATGCTAAAAATTCAGCTTTGAAATCACAGGAATAAATTACATCTTAAAATATATTCAAATACAAAGCAGTTATTTTAAATAGTAAAAATATTTCACAATATTACTGCTTTTGTTGTATTTTGGATCAAATAAATGCAGGCTTGGTGAGCAAAAGAGTCTTCTTTAAAAAACTTTGACTGGTAGTGTAGTAGTGTATATGTATTTACATTTTATATATATATATATATATATATATTCAATAGTTTTTAACATATATTTAATGTAATAAATATTTAATTTATTAATATATATTTGTTTGTGTGTGTGTTCTGGATGGAAACAGCATTCCCTTGAGAAATGAAAACTGATCATTTTGTATAGTGTAGAATGTGATGATGCCTGCAGATGCTGTCTAGTTAGACGACTCACGAGGGTTTGGAACGGAGCTAAAATCTCAGGACTTGATCTGATCTGAAGCTCTTGAACACACAGGAATGTTCAGTCCGCCGCTCCGTCTCGAGGCTTACAAGCGACTAACAACAAACTACAAGTAAAACACTTGAACGTATAGAAAATCTCTTTTCTCTGGTCTCTGAACAGCCAGAAGGTCCGTCTGGTTCCTCAGCGTTTGGTTTGTTTCTGCATCATGGAATGACGCCGAAGCTCAACTGTGGTCCTGTTTAGTTTGGACGCTCCGGACATCATAAAAACACGAAATAAAGCAGGAGATGATCACAGTACTGGGTTGTTCTTGCGCTGGAGGCCAAAGCTCCAGAGTTTCTGGCCTCTGAAGAGCTGCGAGACCACGCTAGCGCTGGACGTGTCCGTTAGCGAGTTTAGCGCGCGGGATGCAGATTCGCTCTCCGTTAGCGGCGCTGTCGCTCTTCACGCTCTGGACCTGACTCTCTCTGGACGGCTCCATGTAGACGAGCGAACTCTTGTTCACGTGTTTCTGCAGGATCACCGTCTGCCGGACAAACAGGACAGAAATACCACTCACATCACTGCGTTTGGATTTCCTGCCATATATATTGTTTTCAGAAGATGATTTGAATAGCTCTATTTAGAAAAATTCATGTTAGGATGATTGGGGACATCTTGTTGGGGTGTGCAAAAAATAAAATATAAATGTTTTGTTAGGGAGTGAAAAAATAAACAAAAAAAAGAAAAACGATTTGAAGAGTGCAAAAAATAAACCAAAAATAAATGATTTGTTGGGGTGCAAAAAATAAAAACAAACAAAAAATTTTTTGTTGGGAGTACAAAAAATAAACGAGTAATTAAAAAAAATATTATTTGGGGAATAAACAAAAAATATTTGTTGGAGAGTGCAAAAAAAAAAGTGCAAAAAATAAATAAAAATAAAATAAATTATTTGTTGGGGTGGAAAAAATTATTTTTGCCATATATATTGTTTCAGAAGATGATTTGAATAGCTCTATTTAGAAATAATCATGTTAGGATGATTGGGGTGATCTTGTTGGGGTGTGCAAAAAATAAAATATAAATGTTTTGTTAGGGAGTGAAAAAATAAACACAAAAAAAGGAAAAACGATTTGGAGAGTGCAAAAAATAAACCAAAAATAAATGATTTGTTGGGGTGCAAAAATTAAAACGGAAAAATTGTTGGAGAGTACAAAAAAATAAATGATTAGTAAAAAATTATTAGTTTGGGAATAAACAAAAATATTATCTGTTGTAGAGTGCAAAAAAAAAAAAAAAAATGATGTGCTAAAAATAAAATAATTTATTTGTTGGGGTGGAAAAAAATATTTTTGCCATATATATTGTTTTCATAAGATGATTCGAATAGCTCTATTTATAAAGAATCATATTAGGATGATTGGGGTCATCTTGAAGTGTGCAAAAAATTAAAAAATAAATGTTTTGTTAGGGAGTGAAAAAATAAACACAAAAAAAGGAAAAACGATTTGTTGGAGAGTGCAAAAAATAAACCAAAAATAAATGATTTGGGGTGCAAAAATTAAAACGGAAAAATTGTTGTAGAGTACAAAAAAATAAATGATTAGTAAAAAAATTATTAGTTGGGGAATAAAAAAAAAAAATTTATTGGAGAGTGCAAAAAAGAAAAAGAAAAAATGATGTGCAAAAATTAAAATAAATTATTTGTTGGGGTGGAAAAAATATTTGTTGGAGAGTGTAAAAAATACACACAAAACAAGATGTGTTGTGGTTGCAAAAAATAAAAAAATAAATGATTTCCTTCATTCCAGCTTTAACGGCTCTTATGACATCGTTAGTTCTTGGGTAACGAGTTCGGAGTCGCTCACCTTCTTGGGCGCGCTGTAGCAGGACATCTGAACCCAGTTCTTCCTGCGGTTCAGCAGAACGGCCGCCAGGAGGAAGATGACCACGGCCACCAGGATTCCCGCCAGAATCCAGGCCGCTGATTGGTAGATGAGCGTCATCTCCGTCTGGCTCGGGACGTCCCGTGAGAGACCTTCACCATCTAGATGAGAGAAGATTGACATCAGAAACCATCGATCCTGTAATATGACAGTATTTGAAGAGCTGTATTCCTTCGTCTAATCAGCTGAAATGAAATCAGATCAGATCTCCCTCGCACTGCTGCTGTTTTCATTGGCTGCTGCGTCTCGTATTGTGCTCAGATCAGCGACACGAACGCATGCCAACACTTAAATTAATCATAACATCCTGAAAAATCCTAAAATAAAGAAATAATAAAAAACACTTACTACAAATTGATCATAAAATTGTAAAATTACAATAAAATAATGTAAAAACAAAAATAATAAAAAAACACTTACTAAATATGAATGATAAAGCACAAAGAAATCACAAAAATGTCAAATTAAAATAATTTTAAAACACAAATAATAAAAATAACATGCTTACTAAAAATTAATCATAAAATGTACAATAAAAATTAAAAAATTAAAACAAAAACAATAAAAAACTACAAATTAAGCAATAAAATAAATAATTATAAAATAAATTGAATTAAAATACTTAAAAATAATCATACAAATATAAAATTAAAATAAACATTTTTTTAAAACAACAAATTGAATTAAAACATTTTCAAAATGAATCACAAAAAATGTAAAATGAAATAAATAATACTAAAAATAAAACTAAAGTATAAAATTATATTATTAAAATGTAATATTAAAAATGTAAATATAAAAATGTTAAATTACAATAAACAAATAATTTTAAAATGAAAACATATCATAACAGTTAAATAAATATGAAATAAAAATTTTCAAATAACAAATATAAAACACTAAACATTAATCATAAAAATGTAAAACGAAAATAAATACATAAACAACTAAAATAAATCAAATAAATGAAAATAGAACACTAAAAATGAAATCATAAAAATTTTAAATTAAAAAATGACAAAAAAAAACTTACTAAAAATATAAATATGAAAAAGCTAAATTAAGGATTATTTATTCTGATTAACAAAAGTAAAACATTTACTAAACATTAATCATTAAAATATAAAACTACGATACTTTTAAAACAAAAATAAAATGATTACTAAAATAAAAACTAAATTAAAATAAAACAAAAAAATGTAAGGTTACTAAAAAATTATAATAAAAATCTAGTATTAAAATAAATAAAATTTTCAGCAATGTTTGCAGCACTGCATTCCCTCATCTAATCAGCTGGCATCTTCCTCACACTGCCGCTGCTGCGTCTCGTATTGCTCTCAGATCAGCGAGGCGCTCGTAAGCCTGCGTTTGTGATCGTGTCATTATCAGACTGTAATAATTACCTGTGACGCTGTGGAGCGGAGGAGCGGTGGTGATCCGGCTCTCGGTGACCGGTGCTGACGAGCTCGTTATCTCTGCAAACACACAACATGATCGACATCATCATCATTCAGCTCATTTCTTATGGAGACAAACAAGCTTCAAAAGATGAAACACACAGGAGAACAATGGCAGGCTTTTTCCCTGCGAAGGAAAAGCTGACGGAGAGATTTGCTTGTTCTTTCCTCACATTCAAACATGTTGAACAGGAAACATGCGAGCGAACCGATATCGCAGGAATGTTCGCCTGGCTTTAGTGCCATGGAGACTCATTTTACAAACAGCAGGCCGCATATATTCTAATGCAGGGATTCCCAAACTGAGGTTTGTGAAAAAAAACTTAATTAAATTATTTTAAAAAATAAACATACTAAAGTTTAAAAAATTACAAAATAAAAATGTAAAAATAAAACAACTAAAAAATAAAAACAAGAATAAAATATTCTAATTATTAATTTTATTTTAATTAGTTATTATTAATCAAAACAAAAAATAATTATTAAATTGTTTAAATAAATAAATAAATAAATAATTTTTAAATCCTAGCAATCAAAACAAAACATTAAAAATTAAAACAAAATATAATGTGTAATAAAAAAAATATAAACAGAATAAAAATAAAAATAAAACACTAAAAAGTTTAATTTTAACCTTAATATTAAAATAAATAATTAAAAAAAAATTACAAATGTAAAATTAAAATAAATATAAAATTTTAAAATACAAATAATAAAAATAAAACACTAAAAATGAATCACAAAAATATAAAATTAAAATAAATAAATTTAAAATATAAGCAATCGGGACAAAAAACTGAAAATTAAATAATAAAATGTAAAATGAAATAAATAATAATAAAAATAAAAACAACAAAATATATAAGTTAATAAAAATAAATGTAAAATTAAAACAATTACAATATTTAAATGACAAAAATAAAACATTAATTAATAATTAATTCTAATAATAAAAATGTCAAAAATAAATGCAATCAAATTAAAACACTTACTAAAAATAATTTTAATAATAAAAATGTAAAATTAAATAAATAATTAAAAACACTTACTAAACATTAAATTCTAAAAAAATTAAAGTAATAATTTTTTATTCCAATTATTATTATATTAATTATATTATTAAATGTAGCATCTTATATTGCTTTTGCTGAGACTGTGCAATAGTAATTCTACTCCACTTTTTCCCATGGTAAAATCACTGTAGAGCGACTCTAATCAGACGCTCATCAGTGCAGACACACGTACCCAGCATGCATTGCGGGCAGCACTGGCCCTTGCGCAGCACAGGGACCCTGCAGTCAGCGACCGGACACTGCAGTGAGAAGCACCGGATGTTTCCGTCGCGGCAGACGCAGCTGCTGCAGGCGTTGGGTTTCCACGAATCGCCGCTCCGCAGGATTTCTCCAGCGCTGGAGACACAGAACTCCTGATGAACTCCAGGACGCGGCGGCTCCAGATCCTCCTCTGAGAGCAAAAACACAAACATGAACACATAATGATTAGTGATGTCACAGTTAGTGCGTTAATGCATGCGATTAGTTTTTCCAGTTTAACAGCGTTGAAAATATTTAACGCAGGGGCGGGGCTATGGTTGGCCACCCCACTCACAACTGCTGCTTCTGTCTCTTTTTTCTGGACAAGAATTGTGTTTATTTAGATGCAGAACGTCTTTACGACCACATCAAACAGAGACTTTTCAGATGCACGCTCCAACTTTACTTCAGCGTCATGCGTGAGTCAAACGAGCGTGGAAACAGTAACGAGGTGATGAGGAGCTTCAGAAGAACATCAGTGAACTGTGGTCGATTTCATTTAAAGCAGTGTTTGTGAGCGCAGTGCTGCTTTGTGTACAGCGTTACCGGAGAAACCGCTATTTTTAACGCTCCAAAAGCTGCACCTAGTGGCCAAGAATGAATTTGCATTTTCATTCAGATCAACGTAAAAAGACCAACAAGTGCGTGGGCAATATGCTAATGTTTCAACATGAAACGTCTTGGGATTTGTTTTAAAAACGACTCGTTTCAATGATTCAGAGTCGACTCTTTCTTTTGAGAGACAATAACTTTACACATGGTACACTTTTAGATTTAAAACTTTACAGGATGTTTTCATTCACTTAGAGCTGTGTTACACACTGCATGAAAGCTCATTCCAGAAATCCATAATAGGGGCACTTTAAACTATATAATAATAAAAAGAAAACAGACAGAATAGAAAAAGAATAGAGCAAGCTAGTGTTAGAGAACTTTTTTTGCTTTTGTTAATTGTACAGTATAATAAATAAAAAGAAAACAAATAGAATACAAAATATTAGAGATGCTAGTGTTGTTGTTGTCTTTTAAGAAAACAAGCAGTTAGTAAATGAATAGAGTTTGAATAGAAGTCTAAAAGGGGCAAAAACATTTTTTTAAAGAATAGAATTAGAATAGAGAGTGCTAGAGTTAGAAGGTCAGATAAAGATGGAAGAGATGTGTTTTTAGTCGATTCTTGAAGGTGGCTAAGGGCTCAGCTGCTGGGATTGAGTTGGGCAGGAGGGAACAGTTAATGAAAAAGTCTGTGAAAGTGATTTTGTGCCTCTTTGGGATGAACAATAAAGCAACATTCACTTGCAGAACCGGCGCATTGTATATCATTTCATATTAAAGCACAATTATATATGAAAGGTTGTGAGAAAACATCAATGCGTGTCAGATCCGCGTCACGTTCAGCAGCGGCAGCTCTTAAAGTAATAGCAGCCTAAAAACCTAATAACCAGCTGCTGTGATGTCTGTTCATCAAAGAACAATAGAAAAAAGAGGAAATCAATAACTTTTTGTAGCTTTAAGGATTCATCAATATTTAATTTAGAATTCAGTGTTTGATAGCTTTATTCAATTTCTGTATATTTCCTACTTACTGAAGGGCACAGGTAGCTAAATATGACATTTATTATAATGGGTTTATGGGAAGAATGTTTTCAGTTAAATTAAAAGCGGTTATTTTTAAAGTCTAATAAATGTTAAAATTAAAATTGATAGCTCTCATTTATACAGTAATGATGAATGGCTATAATCAATGGTCAGTTTCATAGAGACATCAGTGTTGGTATCAGAGATGCTTGCTTTCAATCATAAAAAGATGCCACTAAACAAATATAAAAAAATATACTGTCTTTATGTTGTTTGTATATTAATTTGAATATTGCATGTGAAATTATTGCAATATAAAAGTATATTTAAAAACTTTAATGTTAGGTGAGATTAATTGCAATTAATTTGAGAAAAAAATGTGTGATTAATTAGTTTAAAGCTGCAGTCTGTAACTTTTTTTGGTTAAAAATGATTCTAAATCAATTTTTGAGCAAGTACATAACCAGCCAGTGTTCAAAACTATCGCCTTACTTTAGCCCGATTCACAACGGTTAGCTTATAATAATGTTTTCTAATTTGAGTGGCACTGGTAGGAATTCACGGGAAATTCGAGCATGCCGCTGCGTCATTATATTACGTCTGTAAACAAAGAAGTTTTCCTGGTTAGTAGCTATATCACATGTGAGAGTGCTGCAGGTGGAGGATCGTTTAAAGCCTTTTCTCACAGCAGCTGGAATTATTAAATTTATCATTTTGATGGCGGATTGTAATACAGAAAGGATTATGTGTTTATGAAATACATGTGACTTAAATTAAATTATATTCCAATTTTAAAGGTGCATCTGATTACAGATAGCCTGGGATTACACAAGATTTGTATTTTAAAGAGAACCAGTTTGAAGGAAAAATAATTTGCTTTTTGGATAAAAAAAAATTGACAGAAATTGAAATCTACATGCTAATACACACTACATACATGCAATGCTGGTGTTGTTAACATTAACAATTTGAGAACAAAGTATACCAGTAATAATAATTTACAAGGTTTGATGTGATATGAGCTAATTGATCGTTAGATTTAATCATCATTGCTAGCGCGATTTATTATAATGCTTTTTTCCTCAGTTGGTCAGAACAAAAGTGGCAGACTTGTTACTTGTTCTGATGACAATATCCGGTGAAAATTCTTATTTGGGTCATATATTCCAAGACGTAGGCTAGAATCTGATTCCTAAGTACAGTATCCACACACACTCCTCAAAACATTAGATTCATCCGCGCTGGAGCCGTGCCGCTGCACAACCCATGTAATGAAGATAATTGCGCAAATAGCTGCAATTGCAGGTTTCAAACAGAGATGGTGACAAAGAGGCAAAACTTATGGAGCGCAGCTTTGAAAATTTGAAATTGATTGACAGCACTAATAATAATACTGTACATCATCCATGTGTTTGAGAGCTGATACATGTTAAATGACACCACATGTGTTTGGTGGCCCGCGGGTCACATGTAAAAGCGTCCAGTGGGTTTATTGATAGAAACTGGCCTCAGGAAAAGCTCCGAGTGTCTGAAGAAGCACATGTTCATAAAACGACCCAAAACTAACCAGCGACAGGTGAGGAATCAGCTTCTGTGCTCCTTTTTATTACGTTTACATTTTATTATTCAATCACATCTTCAAAGTATAAGAGTTTTTTCTATTCTATTTCTATAAAAACAATCAAAATAAAACATGTTCTAATAATTAATTACATTATTAAAGTGTCAAATTAAAATAAATAATTTAAAAATAAAAACAAATCAAAATAAAATACTAAAAATTATTAACATCCTTAACATGGAAATTGTCATAAAAATTAAATTATAAAAATGCATTAACTTATTTATCATTAATTAAAATAATTAAAAATAAAACAAAAACAATCTAAATGAAACACCTTTTTTAATAAACTTTTTAAAATAAAATAAATAATTTTTCAAAATAAAAAAATAATTAACTAAAATAAAATAATTAGTAAAAATAAAAAGTAAATAATTACAAAATATTTTTTTGGTTGTTTTTATTTATTTTAATTCATAATAATAATTTAATAAATTAATAATAAACAATTTAATAAATAAAACAAAAACAAGAATGTAAAATATAAATAAATAATTTAAAACAATTTACTAATAATTTAGTTGTGTGTGTGTGTGTGTGTGTGTGTGTGTGTGTGTGTGTGAGTACCTGTACAGGTGTAGCAGCAGCTGTCTCTGCTCCGGACAGGTGTGTGACACAGAAGCGGAGGACAGGATTCAGAGTCACACAGCACTCTTCCCTGTCGACACGTACAGCTGGTGCACTCGTCCAGATGCCACGTCTCTCCCTCCACATACAGCTCTCCGGCCGGAGCGCGACACACCACCAGATCCAGACCCTCCGGCTGACCGCTGCCCGCCTCGTCTGACACACACACACACACGCACACACACACACACACACACACACACACACACACACACACACACCTAGTGAGCATTTCATCTTGAGACTGAGGTGTTCTGCTCAGTTTGTGATCTGCATCATTTATTGAAATCAAGCTGGTTCCACACCCTCCAAAAATATCCCAGTGGATAGAAAAACTTGAATCTACTTATAGAATGGAATATATTTATATTTATAGAATGGAATATATGACTGCCCAACTCCAACTGAAACTGGACATTTTTATACAAAGGTGGACACCGGTTACCTGTTGTATTATTTGTTGTATAATAAAGTAAAAAAAAAAAGAAAAGAAAAGAAATCACGCTGGTTTTGCTGCTCAAGGTAAAGAGTTCATAAAACCTCATAAAACCATCAAAACAGCAGTGGAAACCAGTTTTTTCTTTTTCTTTTTTTAATTAATAATTTTTTTTAATCAGGAAACACTAATACGATACATTTAGATGGTTCTGTATGTAAATAATGACTTCTGAAGAAATGAACTGCACTTGTGATGAAGAATTGACAAAATAATTCAGTCCATCTCTATACATACAGAATCAGTTTTAGAGCAGGTGATGAAAAGTGATTAGACATTAGATTAGATTAGATTAGATTAGATTGAATATCTACATTCACAAGGAATTTCTGTCTAATTTTCCAAGAATAATCATCAGCCAGGTTTTACACAAAAATATATATCCAATACATGAAAAATGTGAGTCTATTTTAGGATAATTTGGATTTGTTGCATTATAGCATTATTTTCATCACAATCACACATTTCCTCACAGACTTCATGTTTTTGTGGAAACTGATCCATTATATATTTCAGGATTCACAGATGAATAGAAAGTAAAAAAAACAGCATTTATAGAAATCTTTTTTAACATTATAAATGTCTTTACTGTCACTTTTGATCAGTTTAATGCATGTTTGATGAATAAACTTTTGTTTTTTGGTTAGAAAGTTTAGTAAGCCGGCTGTATTTTATTTTACAATTTGACTAGGTTATTTCATTTCTCCTTTTTCGTTCTAGATTCCTTTTGTTTGTTATGTTTGCCTGTGACCACCTGAAGAGATGCTCTCTATGTTTCATGTATAATCTTTAATAAACATAACAGTTTTTGTTTTTGTAAATGGAGTGCTTGTTTGTTCCCCGACCGGAGCGATTTCTTGTTTGTGAATCCATCACTAATTCTATTTCTATTATGCCCTTCTCGTTCTCTAGACTTGGGGCGTAATAGTGTTCTTTTCTTTGTTTTTGAAATCTTGTGTCACAGTTTCCACAAAAGTATTCATCAGCACAACTCTTTTCAACATTGATAATAATCAGAAATGTTTTTTGAGCAGTAAATCAGCATATTAGAATGATTTCTGAAGGATCATGTGACACTGAAGACTGGAGTAATGATGCTGAAAATTCAGCTGCGCATCACAGAAATAAATTACAGTTTAACAGATATTCACATAGAAAACAGCTGTTTTAAATTGTCAAAATATATCAGATTTTTTACTGTATTTTTAATCAAGTAAATGCAGTCTGGGTGACTATTAGAGAGTGTTTTGTGTGTGTTACCGTCACAGCTGGGGCAGCACTGGTCGGGTCGGAGCGCAGGGTGGGCACAGGTGGGCACGGGGCAGGTGATCAGCACACACATCTCTCGGCCGGCGTGACAGAAACAGTCTCGGCAGCCGTCGTGCCATCCGTCTCCCTCCTCGAAGCGCCGGCCGCCGGCCGTCAGACAGAAGCTGGAGGAGACGGTGACGGAGGCGCTGGTGCTGGAGACCCGTCTGTCTGCGTCTGAACACCACAGAAAAACAACATCAGCAGAACAATCAAAAGATTTACAAAAGAAGACCATTAGAGGTTATGAATGACATCGTAAAAACTACAGAAGACAAAACTGCTCAGCCGATTATGAGCAAACCTCACCAAAAACATGTCCAGATCACAATCCAAACAAAAAAAAAAAAAAAAAGAAAAAGAAAAAATAATAATATACTTTGCATAAATAAAATACTGTAATGCAATCAACGATATTTCAGTGTCATTGATATACTATTGTAAATTTTATTAATATTGAGTTTGTTTTTATTTTCCATTTTAATTTTATGTATCGTTTTAGTCATTTTGTTGTGCATTTTTTGTCATTTTTATTAATTTTTGTTTTTAAAATATGTCTATATAGTTTTTATTATTATTATGTTTTTTATTAATATTTTGAGTTAGTTTTCATTTTGATATTTTCCATTTTCATTTTAATTTTAGTTAACATTTTGTAATTTTGTTGTATGGTTTTGTCATTTTTCTTAGTTTTTTAGTATGTCTATTTTGATTTTTGTTAATTTTGATTATGGTTTTTATTAATATATTTAGTTCATTTTTATTTTGATATTTTCCATTTTTAAATTAATTTTAGTTAACGTTTTAGTAATTTAGATTTTTGTGTTGTGTGTTTTTGTCACTTCAATTAGTTTTTTTTTTTATGTGTGTCTAAATAGTTTTTAATAATTTATTTTCAGTTTTAGTTTTTTAGCACTTTAACAAAGTAAATGAAAATGCGAAATGTTGCTTTTTTATATATTCTTTATTTTTATTTTATATATACTTTATACTTTATTTCAAGTAATGTAAATGTTTTTTATGGTTTTAGTTTTAGTTAATGGTGATAAGCCTGAATACAATGATTTTTAAAATGTAAATCAGCATAAATTAAAGGCAGTAACAACTATAACTCAATGTATAAATACTTCACTATTTAAATGTCATTATGATAGGATCGGTCTAAAATGATAAGAGTATTTGTGTAATGTGAATATAATATTCTATTATAATTAGCTGAAATAACATCCTCTAAACGTCTGATATTTTGCCAATAATGAGTTTATAATTATGCTGTGGATAAACTGAACTGAATGAAGCAGTTAAAGCAACACACACAACTGCAAGAAAAACCAAAGGCAGCGGGTGTTTTTTTTCTGCATCTAAGTGTTAAATGTGTTTTCGTGCAGTTTTCATCTCTAAATATTTAAGCAGTTTTCTGAAAACTGGTCCAGATGTTTCAGAATAGCTGCTGTGCTTTTATGACGTGCGTGTGACCGAACACAGAACGATCTCAAATACACTCCACAAACACACCGGATTTACAGACAAACACAACGAAGGCATGAAATAGAGTTGACAGAGTTAAAATAACCTGCCCTCAAACCGCTCCTGACCCGCTTTAACTCGAGCAAACACAGATCATCAGGTGAACTACACGAGATCACAGCGTTTAGATGTAATAAACACGTTCATCTGCTCAGACTGAAGCCATTAAAGCGGATGAGTGATGATCTGAACCAGCAGCCTCCTTTATAAAACACACACACCATCAGATCTGATCCATTAGTTTCATCCTACATCAGAAGTGAGGAACTAATCAGCATTTATAAAGCAGAAAGTAACATGAAAAAGTTAAGAGTACACCAACTAACACACTGATTATGAAAATGTAAAGAAAAATAGGGAATCACAATATGCATTAATAATACAATCCACAAATGGGTAACAACTTCTTTGTGATAATTCCATTCATAATTCATTAAATATATATTAAAATTAATATATTAATTTGAATAGATTACTATAATATTCATTATAATATAGAAGTGTTAATGTTGTTTTAGTAGTAACTATTATAGTTTATCATTTTAATATTTTGAATTAGGTTGTTATTTTTATATTTTCTGTTTTCTTTTTTATTTTAATTAGTTTTAGTAATTCTGTTGTTTATTGCCATCTTTATTTATTAAAATGTTATTTTTAAATCATTTTAAATTTAATTTAATCTTAGTACATGGTTAAACTAAATGAACAACCTAAAATAAAGTATAAGTATCTTTATTTCAGTTAAAGTTTATTTCAAGCAAAGAAAATGTGTTTTTATGGCTTTATTTTTAGTTGGTATTATAATATACAGTATGTGTTCTTTCATGTATATCACTGATATACTATTACAGTATACTACTAATACTACTAGTTACTATTAATATTTTGCTATAATTTTCATTTTAGTTGAAGTTTTAACAATTTAGTTGTGAATTTTATTTATTTTAAATGTTATTAGTTTAGTTATTTTAGAATATCAAGTTAAACTAAATAGCAGAAATAAAATAATTTGAAGTTTTTAAATTCATTTTATGCCAGTTATTTATATTTATATTCAGTTTATTTATTTTATTTCAAGTAATGAAAATGTGTTTTTATGGTTTTAGTTTTATAATAACCCTGATATACATATATAAACATTAAATATTGGGCATAAACTAGACTCACTATGCATATTTGTTCCAAGAGCACACTTGAATTTCCTTGCGGTTTTCCACATTTACACCTTTATAAATTGCTTGTAGGAACATTCTGAACAGTGAGGCCTCAGATGAAATCTCATGACCTCTGACCTCTGCACGGTCTCCTCATGCGTCTGCGCAGTCACTCACCTTTACACTCGCAGACGCTGCAGCCCTTTCTGCTCTTCTTATATCCATCGCTGCAGAGTTTGTCGCAGGTGAACGGTGGACAGCGGACGCAGCGGCACATCTCACAGCCGTGCTTATTCCTCCTGTGAGAGAAACAACACACAAACCATCAGGAGAGACTGCTCAACCGGCTCAACCAGCCCTAGGCAAGGCAACCCTAGTCAAAAATAAATATACTTAAATGTATTTAAAATATATTTATTTCATGCTAAGTATACTACAAATACATTTTCATATTTATGTACTTAATAAAATGTCCTGCAATTGTACTTTCAGTACACTAAACTGTTATACTTAAAGTCTGCTAAATTGGAACAACTAATTTTGTACTTAATGCACTTTAATTGTGCAGAAGTAGTGCTGAAGTACAATTAAAGACATACTTAGTATATTTGATTGTGCTAAACTGGAACTATAGCAAGTATACTTCAGGTACACTTTAAATACTTTGCATTTAAAGTCCGATATTAGTAGTATGTATGCCAAGTAAAGTTGTTAAAATTTTTATATCAGTAAGTCTCGAGTTATCTGTCAGTAAATATGTTAACAGGTTTGAACTATACTTAGTATGAAATAAATGTATTTTAAATATATTACTTTTTTACTAGTGAAGGCAAGGCAAGTTTATTTATACAGCCAGAGTTGGGTATAATGAGTTACACAGTATTCTAATTAGTTTCCTGGCAACACAGTAATGTAATGTTACATTTTAAATTTATGTAATTGATTACAGTTACTAATGTCAATAAATTATGTCACTTAAGTTACAAATGCAGTGTTAAAAATATGAAGTAAAAATCATGTTTTGCGCGTCAGTATCCCCTTTAATAAATCACCACAGAATGCGAGCTAAAATGCAGACGAGTCCTACAACATTTAGATGCAATGAAAGGTTGCCCATCATATTTCAAAATGTTGCACTCGATTTCACATATTTTAGTCTGGCATTATAGTTCGGGAAAAGTTCAAGTGAGTGTGTACAAGTTTATTGAGATGATAGTATGCGGATTTAGTTACTGCTTTGACATGACTACTGAAACTAAGGTCTGTCTCCAGAATCACACCAAAATTCTTGACTTGATTTTAAGTAGTTTACCCCTAGAGTTAAGGTATGATTCACCTTGAGAACTTCATCTTTGTTTGCAAATGCAGTGACTTCAGTAACCAGCATAAACCTGCTGATTAAGCTACGAAAGCGCAGCTCTTGATTACAGCGTAACACTCTGACGCACTTCAACTTCTGAAGACGGATGAAAGCACGTCTCACGATACCTCGTAATAACGCAGGACACTTTTATGCTTATAACGTCGTGATTCATTAAAGTTTCTGGTCACTGGGAGCTGCTGTTTGTGGAGGCGCAATACACCGGATCCAGATGCTCAAACCGGTCTAACGGCCATCTGGTTCTGTTTTCCTCTGCAGAACATGAGCTTCATGAGTCCAGATAAAAGCAGCACCAGAAACATGTCAGTATATAGTATTAAATAATAATATTCAATACTATACATAATAATAATAAAAAATAAATGATAACTAAATATAATATTAATTATTATTACATTGTTATATATTATTAAAAATACATATTTAATATTACATCTAGAGTGAAAAAATTACTAGGTTTATTTTTGCTTTAATAAAAAAAAAATAGCTGAAAATTTTAAATTTTATATTTTTTGTTACAAAAAATATTTTTGATGTATTTCCATTTTTATTATTTTATTTTTAGTAGTAGTAGTAGTAGTAGCAGTGCACCACCAGTAAAGTTTCTTAATTTGAGAGTCAGTGGCCAACATAATGCTGAGTATATTTAATATTAATATTAAATAATAATATTTAATATTAAATACTATCATATTAATAAATAATTAACACATACATAAGATTTTAAATATTATACTCATTCATATTATAATATTTAATATTAAATTTGGGGTAAAAAATATTAGGTTTATGTTCAAATTAAGCAAAAAAATATATATAATTTTTATTATAAGTGTTACTTATAATTTTTTATTTATTTATGTATTATTTAACAGTGCAAAATTCACACACACACACACACAAAAAACCTAAAAACAAGTATGTATTATTCATTCTCAGGAAGAGAGATTGGTCAGGAAGGAACAATTAACAGCTCATGCTGATAATATTAATTGATATATTGTCTATAATTGGCTTACAGAAGACTTGTCTTCTTGTGTCTTCACAAAAAAGTCTCATAATTTGGGAGAAATTTACATAAACAATAAAATATCATCATGTTTCACACCTGCACCAGCCAATCAAATCACAGTAGATAAAACCAAGACCCGCCTACATTAATCCAGATTCAGTCGCAATGTGAAAGCCAAATCTGAGCTGATGACCGAAAGGCTGAAGGTTCAAACTGCACGAGTTGATTTATGAAAAATTACTATTAGGGCTGCTGATGAATTAAAGTGTCAGATGAAATATTAATGAATTTGTAATAATAGAATCGTCGTCATAGATCACGGATGAAAGCTCATTAACGAAACACGTTCATCTGCTCAGAGGTCACTATACTGTCCGTCCATGTGTCTGTTGTTCATGAATTAAACACGTGTGGAGACTGCTGACTCCACACATATTCCTTTACGTTCTGTCAAACCCAATGACATCTGAGCCCCATTGAGAAGGGGAAGCAATTTAAGACCCCCTTTGTGTGGAGTCCGACCCGTTCGACTGTGTAAAATGTCAATGTAAACAGCCACTCATCCTATGTCTTCATCATTCAATGCTTCATAGCCACGGCTCACATATTCCAAAAACACAATGTTAATGCTGGCACCATGATGAAATTATGGCTGGCAATTCACTGTCACACAAAAATTATGATTACCAACTTAGTAGTGTTTGTTCATAACAATATAAAGCCTAGTAAACGTACACCTAAGTCATTTATTAACACTGGACCAGGGTTAGTATAGCTAACAAAAACTAAAACCATAAAAAAACTCATTACTTGAAATAAAATAATCTTTACCTGAGATAAAATATGTTATTAGTTTATTTTATTCAAGCTAGTTCAAATATGTCACACTTTTTAGACAGAATTCAAACAGAAATTCAAAATTCAAACCCTGGGTTAATAATATTGTAATCACTTTTCTGACCCTAGGTTACACAACATTTCACACTTGTATTTAGTCAGAGGATAGTACTGTAATTGACCCTAGATTATCATTATTGTAATTACTTCTAACTCTGGGTTAAACAATGTTTCACATTTGTATTTAGATAGTATTTTAACCTTGGGTCAACACTATTTTAACCCTGTGATAACATTATTTTAACCCTGGGTTAGCATTATTTTAACCCTGTGATAACATTATTTTAACCCTGGGTTAGCATTATTTTAACCCTGTGATGTGGTCACATTTAACCCTGGGTTAACGTTATTTTGACCCTGTGATGAAGTCAATTTTAACCCTGGGTTAACATTATTTTGACCCTGTGATGAAGTCAATTTTAACCCTGGGTTAACATTATTTTGACCCTGTGATGTGGTCACATTTAACCCTGGGTTAACATTATTTTGACCCTGTGATGAAGTCAATTTTAACCCTGGGTTAACATTATTTTAACCCTGTGATGAGGTCACATTTAACCCTGGGTTAACATTATTTTAACCCTTTGATGAGGCTGCTGATGTCACTTTTAACCCTGGGCTAACATTAGTTTAACACTGTGATGAGGCCATATTTAACACTGTGTTAACACTATTTTACCCACTAGTTGCCAGGGCAACATTTCTTACTTTCATTTAGTTTAACTTGCTCTACTAAAATAACTAAAACAAAAACTAAAATAAAAATATTTTACGTTCACTCTAAAATTCACTCATTTTGATAGTAATATATAATTGGATTTAAAGTCCTTAATGTGGTTATCTTAAATCATCACTATTATAATCACGTCAGGCCTAATTTGGACAAAATGAAGTGCACAAGAGCTAAGAAACCCTTTAATTATAAACACATTATCTCTATGGGCTTTCTGAACTTAATGGGTTTGTTTTAACCGGCTCCAGATATTTTAGAAACAGAAGAGGGTCATCTTCTTTTAAATGCTCATGATGTATCTGTTTATCTTACTAGCAATAAATGCTAGAAACAAACACGCTCCGAGCAGAAGGTGATCTCAACATGAGCCAATATAAACAGGGATTTCCTCCAGAGCGAGATGGAGAGACAGGGCTCAGAGGACTCAAACTTCTTCTGAAATGATCTAGGAAACCCTCCATCCCCCCTGAGGGAGCTCAGACACCGGGTTTCCAGTGAAAATCTATCTGCTCCATCCTCCACTGGGGGCTTGTGGTTCAGATACCAGCAGAATCACAGCTCATGCTCACATACAGACACTTTTGTGTCAATGTGCATTTGATCGTTGTGTTGAAAGGGAGGGATGGTTTTGAAATGAAAGCACTGGCTCCTACGCTCTTATGAGGACAGCAATGCACCCAGATGTTTGACCAGGGTCACATTACAGGGGGCCAGGCTGTTTAACACAGAGTAAACATTATATTAACCCTGTGATGAGGTCACTTTTAACCCGGGTTTAAACAACATTTCACACTTGTATTTAGACAGGACGTAGCATTGCAATTAGGTTATTATTATTTTAATCACTTAACCCTGGGTTAAACATTTTTTCACACTTTTATTTATACAGAGGTTAGCACTGTTTAAGCCTGGGTCAGCATAATTTTAACCCTATGCTCATGTTATTTTTTAACACTGCCTCAACAATATTTTAACCCTGTGCTGACTCCACTTTTAACCCAGGGTTAACACTGTTTTAACCCTGTGATGAGGTCATTTTTAACTCTGGGTTAACATTATTTGAACCCTCTGATGAAGTCACTTTTATCCCTGGGTTAACATTATTTAAATCCTCTGATGAGGTCACTTTTATCCCTGGGTTAAAACTAGTTTAACCCTATGCTGATGTTACTTTATCCCTGGATTAAACAATGTTTACTACTTTTATTTAGGCCAAGGTTAGCAGTGTGTTTAACCCAGATTTAACATTATTTTAACCCTGTGCTGATGTCACGTTTAACCCTGGGTTAACATAAATTTAACCACATGATAAGGTCAATTTTAACTTGACATCACTTTAAACCCTGGATTAAACAATGTTTTACACTTATATTTAGATTTTTTGGGCTTAGATAATGTTAGTGGTCATGAACAGAGATATAAACTTACATGTATCCATAAGGGCATGTCTTGCTGCAGGTCATGGGGCGACACTTTAGTGTGGATACACTACATTCACACACTTCACAACCATAGCTGTCTTTCTCATAACCCATGGGACACTCCAGAGAGCAGTGTGTGGACAAATCAGGACAGGTTTCATCTGAAAACCACAAAGTTTACATACAAAAGATGATCAGTGAACAGTCAAACTTAAGTCAAACTCATTTGTATTTCACACTTCTATTTAGACAGAATTTAGCACTTTGTATAACCCTGGGTCCGCGTAATTTTAAACCTTGGTCAACATTATTTTAACCCCATGATGACATAATTTTTAACCCTGGGTAACACAACATCTCATTCTTATATTTAGACAGAGGTTAGCACTACATTTAACCCTGTCTTAACACTATTTTAACCCTGTGCTGAGGTCACTTTTAACCCTGGGTTAAAGAACATCTCACATTTGTATTTAGACAGAAGTTAGCACTACATATAACTCTGGCTTAACACTATTTTTACCCTGTGCTAATGTCACTTTTAACGCCGGGACAACATTATTTTAACCCCATGATGATGTCACTTTTAACCCTGGGTTAAACAACATATCACATTTGTATTTAGACAGAAGTTAGCACTACATTTAACCCTGGCTTAACAGTATTTTAACCCTGTGCTGAGGTCACTTTTAACCCTGGGTCAACATTATTTTAACCCCGGGTCAACACTATTTTAACTCTGTGCTGAGGTCACTTTTAACCCTGGGTTAAACAACATCTCACATTTATATTTAGACAGAAGTTAGCACTACATTTAACCCTGGGTTAACACTATTTTTTCCCTGTGCTAAGGTCACTTTTAAACCTGGATCAACATTATTTTAACCCCATGATGACGTCACTTTTAACCCTGGGTTCAAAAACATCTCACCCTAACCCTGGGCTAACACTATTTTAACCCTGTGATTAGGTTAATTTTAACCCTGGGTTAACGTTATTTTAACCCTGTCATAAGAGAAACACAAAGTCAGCTAATGTAAAAGATGTTAAAAGTGTGTACTTCTGTTTCATACATATAATTCAAGTTTATTTGTATAGTGCTTTTCACAATACAAATCGTTGCAAAGCAGCTTTACAGGAAATTAAGTTTCTACAATATATTTATATATTGTAGAAACTTAATATATTTAAATTATGGCGAAATTTGGTAGTTCTGTATGTTGTCTGAGGGTTGGAATCATCTGAGGTCCTCTGAGGGGTTGGCATCATCTCTTCTCAGGTGTTTGGTCATCTCAGATCATTTAAGGGTTGGATCCAGACTGATAAGTCATCCATATAAATTCAAATCTAGTTATTTTTTGCAAAACTTTCAATGCTACTAGTGGTGAATAAACCTCAAACTGTTACAACTACACATAATGATTTGGAGAAGTTTACAATCCCATGAGCTCCATGATGCCCAAACGTCCTACTGACCTCTGATACTGACTTCAATTCACATGGGAATAACTTTCAGATTCATTTCAGTCATGGGGAGGATTGTGCAGATTTGTGAGGTGGATTTGTGTCTGAGATCATTAAGTCAGTGTTTGCTTGTGTTGCGGGCCGTTGGCACTTTCTCAAACAGACTTGGGAGTATTTTGGAGCGGTTTGCACGCAACACAGTTCTCAAGGGTTTGTGTGTGTGTGTGTGTGTTTGCACTCACTGCTGACACACTGGCATAGCAGACAGCCGCTGGGGTCTTGCTGGAAGCCAAATGGGCAGTCGTGCCCAGAGAGAGAGCAGTTTTCCAACGGTGGGCAGAGCAGTGGGCTCACTGTCTCATATGATGGCTCTAGAAGAGAAAGTTAGTATGTTCCTATTTTTTCAGCAATATACATCTCTATCAGAAAGATGAAAAACATGAAACATCTCAGA
Organism: Spinibarbus caldwelli; assembly: GCA_039654775.1. Classification (NCBI taxonomy): domain Eukaryota; kingdom Metazoa; phylum Chordata; class Actinopteri; order Cypriniformes; family Cyprinidae; genus Spinibarbus; species Spinibarbus caldwelli. Next base: position 1,236,583 of record CM077250.1, read on the forward strand.
TAGCTAAAATCTGCAGACTGAAGTGCATGAAAGATCTGCAGTTGGTTTATGGTTTACAAAGCAAGTGTTTATGCTTACCATGGCTGCATTTATTTGATCAAAAACACAGTAGAAACAGTAATACTGTGAAAAATTATTACTTAAAATTATTATAATTTAAAATATCTGTTTTCTATGGTAATATATTGTAAAATGTAATTTACTCCTATCATACAAAGCTGAATTTTCAGCATCATTACTCCAGCCTTCCACATATTTTTGTGGAAACTGTGATACATTTTATTTTTCAGAATTCTTAGAATAGAATTAAAATTATTTTAAAAAAAATTATATAAATTGTTTTTGAATTGAAATTTTAACAAAAATAACTCTTGATCCCAGCTAACAAAAATATGTTCAAAGAACATTTCACTAACATTTCCATAATGTTATGAAAACATTATTTCTGAATATTCTCTGAACGTACAAAACGTTTTTTTTTTTAAATGTTGTTATGCAAACATTAATGGAATGTTTAGCATTTTATCATTTTACAAACATTATGGGAATGTTACCTTTGAATGCTCTAAAAACACATTCTGAAAAAAGTAGCAACATTTAAAAAAACACAAACATTCAACTAAAATGTTTCCATGAATGCTGTATAAATAACATTTTCAGAACATTATTAAAGACTCAATAACTCTGAACAAACATTCTATTAATGTTACTGGAAGAGTGTTTGTTCACTTTAAAAGAACCTTTAAAACTTTAAAAGAACATTTCCAGAAGGTTCCTTGTTAGCTGGGATTTCTGACATGTACACAACTCATACTGGGAAATAATAATTTGGTCATACCACCCATCGCTAGTTCACATTATCCAATAGCTCCTATATTTTAATTATACAGACATTTTTCTTCAGAACAGCACGCACTGATTAGATTCACAATAAGGGACATAAATTAAGGATTTAAAGAGATTGATTTCACATTGACTATTTTACAGATGTGATGCAAACTCAGATGTTTCTGCTAAATGCATCCTCATGTGCTCAACTGGTGAGTGTTGCAAGAAGTGCGTGCTGAAGTGAAACTTCAGAGTCATCTGTTGTTTGGCTCTGATCATGTGAGCCGCTCCTGGGGTCGTTCGCTCCAAACGCATCCGTACAGTGCAGTTTAACTGCAAACAGAAGCGTCCGGTTTGCATCGATTACACATAAACACAGCCACAATTATCGTGCAGCGATCCTCCTCATCCGACAACCGTGACGAACCGGATTTGTTTAAAGTTAAAGTAAAGAAGCAAAAGTAGCATCAATAAACTGCTTTTCTGATTTCTTCTGTCACCTCAAAATCAAACCAAAACAAGGTGCTTTTGTTGAGAGCAACATGCTGGGATGCCATATGTGCAAGCATCAATTGCAACCATGTTGGCACGTAAGGAGCTAAAGAGGTGTGACTAATTATTCTTCCAGAAAATAATAATGTATAATTAAGGACAGCAGGTGGCTTCCATTTGGCTGCTTGGGGCAGTAAAAGGTAAAGCTTCTGTAGTCCGCAGACGCCTGCTGCTCGACGCTATTGAGCACACGTAAGTGGAACACCAGTCTGAGCTTTAATAGGCTGTGTGTGTGTGTGTGTGTGTGTGTGTGTGTGTGTGTGTGTGTGTGTGTGTGTGTGTGTTTCAAGAGCTTGAGATACAATAAACCTCTGGCAATATCTGCAGCCACCACTAAAAAGAGACAGATTGCAGACTGCAGCAGGAACTTAACCTGTGCTTGCATTACAGCGTTTCAACATGTATATTCAGGTACAGTGTGTGTGTGTGTGTGTGTGTGTGTGTGTGTGTGTGTGTGTGTGTGTGTATATATGCATATATATACAGTATAAAGATAAAGATATATACAGTGGCGGTTCTACACTGAATTACTCTCCAGGCAGAACCTGCTTCCATTTTATACATACACACACACACACACACACACACACACACACACGCACACACACACACACACACACACACACATACAGGTGCATCTCAATAAATTAGAATGTCGTGGAAAAGTTCATTTCTTTCAGTAATTCAACTCAAATTGTGAAACTTGTGTATTAAATAAATTGAGGTCCCCACGGGTAGAACTTCACAGAATGAAGTTTTTTGAAAATCTAAAAATGCAAAAAGTCTCCTGTGAGGGCTAAGTTTAGGTATAGGGTTGGTGTAGGGCAATAGAATATACGGTCTGTACAGTAGAAAAACCATTACGCCTATGGAAGTCCCCACAAGGATAGCGAAACAAGTATGTGTGTGTGTGTGTGTGTGTGTGTGCGCTCGTACCCTCACAGAAGGGGCAGCACTCTCCAGGGATCTTGACAGGGTTCTGGCAGCTCTGTTTGCAGGCCATAGCAGTGCAGTGCGGCTCTCCATCCACACACTGACAGAAGGTGCAGTCGTCCTCCTTCCACTGCTCCTCGTGCGCACGCAGTCTGTGATTCACCCAGCAGCTCGCTTTAGAGCTCTCCACCGACAGCAGCTCCACATCTGCACACACACACACACACCATCAGAGTTGAGTATAACACGTTACTGTAATCTAATTACTTTTCCTGGTAACGCAGTAAAGTAATGAGTTATATTTTAAATTTATGTAATTTGATTACAGTTACTTATGTCAATAAAATTACGTTACTTAAGTTACAAATGCAGTGTTAAAAAATATGAAGTAAAAATCATGTTTTGCGCGTCAGTATATGCCCTTTAATAAATCACCGGAGAATGCGAGCTAAAATGCAGATGAGTCCTACAACATTAGTAATCTGATTACTTTTTAAATGCAGTAATCAGTAATGTAATCAAATTACAATTTTAAAGGAGTCATATGATGCGATTTCAAGTTTTCCTTTCTCTTTGGAGTGTTACAAGCTGTTTGTGCATAGATAAGATCCCTGAAGATGCAGACTAAAGTCTCAAAACCAAAGAGATATTCTTTATAAAAGTTAAGACTCGATCACGCCCCCCTAAAACAGCTCATTCAGACACGCCCCCACATCTCTACGTCACGGTGTGGGGAGATTTGCAAAACACCGCCAATGTACATCCAAAGAAAGAGGGAGGGAGTTTTATTCTCGCTGTAGTGTTGTTGCTGCCGCCGGCGCCATGTCCTGGAGACGCTGTGTGTTTCATTGTGAAAGCGAAACTACTTTATTTGGGCTTCCAAAAGAGGACACAACTAGAAATCAGTGGTTAAGTTGTGTTTACAACACTGTTCCAGAACAGTACAAGCCAAATATTAGAAAGTTCAAAATAGATGTAAATATAATAGTAGAAATAGATAATAATATAAATATTTAAAAATGCACATAAATCACAAAACTTAAACTAAAATTAAAATAAAACTGAAAATACAAAACGAAAAGCTAATTCAAAATATTAATAAATACTAGGATAGCACATGAATAATACTAAAATATCACTGTGCGTGACAAGAATGAATAGAAATTCATTGGTTATGATTTCAGAGCAGAATATATTCTATCTCAAAGGAGGTGAGTGTCACTGAAAGCACAAATATGATCTGTTGACACTGTTTGTCCCACAGAAACTGCATGAGTTTGACCTTTGACCCTCGGGAGCAAAAGGTCACAGCTGTAAGCGCACAGATCTGAGTGTGTCTGATGAAAGACGCTCTAGAGCTTCTGTTCACAGATGAAGTCCCAGCGGGGGGGGGGAGACGTGTGGACAGAAACCGTCAGTAACCGTGTATTTGAAGAGTGTCAGGTTTGTGCGTTTGTTGATCTCTGCTGGTTTTTACTCACTGTCTGTTTTTTTCACTTTGCATAACTCATCACAGTTTATATTTAAATAAAATCAAGCATAGCATACCGATCTAAAATGAAACCATCAGCTGCCTGATGATTCCAGGTCTAACTATGCAATGCCAAGGTTATGGGTTCGATTCCAAAGAATGCATGAACTGGTAATAAAATGCATGCATTTAATGAATGCTGTTCAGATGTTCAGTACCAGTGTTGGGTAAGTTACTCAAAAAAAGTAATCCACTACAAATTACTAATTACTTCTTTAAAATTACATTACTGATTACTGCATTTCAAAAGCAATCAGATTACTAATTACTTTACTTTCAAGCTACTTTCAAGATTACTTTACTTTTCAAGTTATCAAACCTAAAAAAATACACTACAAAGTGAAACTCATAGTTCTTTCAGTATTTAATATTGACTGAAAAATTAGTAAGTATAAAAACAACAACTTGAATGATCACTTGCATTTTTACTTACACACAGACATGAGAAATATTTCTAAAGAAAGCTTGAAGTGTCTATTTTTAAATGAAGTAAGTCATGACGAAAACAAATATTCTCTGATAAAATGATCTGTATGAAACCAACGCGAGGTACAGTCTTTCCCGTCTGAGCTCAGCTATAATGTGCCCACACACATCACGTGCTATAAGATAATCATCCACGTGAAACCAGGCTTGAGACGCACAAATATATGAACGCCCACATCACCGCTGTAAACAAAGAAAGATTTTCGTTTTTTGGAAGACGACACGCTGTGAAGAAATAAGCCTTGTATTTACCTCAAAAGAATGCAATGCGACACGGCTTAATCCAGTGGAGGATCTCATTCTGATGAGTCGTTTATACTTATATTAGTGTTATTGTGACATAAACTTGTGCACGTTCACTTGTTGAACTTTTCCCAAACTATAATGCCAGACTAAAATATGTGAAACCAAGTGAAACATTTTGAAATATGATGCAATTTTATTGCATCTAAATGTTGTAGGACTCGTCTGCATTTTAGCTCTTGTGATTTATTAAAGGGCATACTAATGTGCAAAACATGATTTTTACTTCATATTTTTTAACTCTGCATTTGTAACTTAAGTAACTTAATTTTATTGACATTAGTAACTGTAATCAAATTACATGAATTTAAAATGTAACGCATTACGTTACTGCATTACCAGGAAAAGTAATTAGATTACAGTAACACGTTATACCCAACTCTGTTCAGTACCTATACAGACGGGACAGCATTCTCCTTCAGGAACGTAGAAGTTCTCGCAGTCCAGTTCGGCGCATTCGGCCTTAGAGCAGAAGGACACTCCACTTCGACACTGACACAGCCAGCAGGGGTCCATCCGGTACACCTCACCCTCCACAAACTCCTTCCCGTTATGAACACACCTGGGAGAAACTACACAACAAAACAGCATTTTAGTCTGGACTGTCTCAATATACATCTATTTTACTATATAAATAATTTTCATATCTTTAATAGCTTAATATATACACACCTTATTATTTTTGTATAAATATATATACATAATTAAGAAATATAAATTAACATTTAATTATGACTTTAAAATATGATGTAAATATTTCAAAATATTTAAAGAAAAAGAAAAAGGATATATATATACACAGTGGTGGCCAAAATGATTAGAACACTAGTATTTTCAGCAGCTGAAAATGGTTTTAAATCAGTTCTTTCTATCTTTTGCTGTAGTGTGTGTCAGTAGGAAATATCAGTTTACATTTCCAAACATTCATTTTGCCATTAATTGTAATAATCCAGTGAGATTTTTGTGCTCCACACAGAGATCTCATCTGATCATCATCCAGTCTGTCTGGAGTGACACGAAGAAACAGAACAAACTGAGACAGATTAAATCCAGAAGAACTGATGCTTCAAGAAACCTACCTGCAAAGCTACAGTACTGTTAAAAGTTTTAGGGACTTGTTTTAGGCACACATACATGTTTTATATATGTATTATATACAGAGTACGCGCGTGTGTGTGTGTGTGTGTAAACTTATTATTGTATAAGAATAATTAGTTATACATATAGTTGAAATGTAAAAATGTGTGCGTTATATGTTATAAATATATTTATATGAAATATATAACAAAATATAAAAGTGTGTGTGCATGTATGTTATATATATATATATATATATATATATATATATATATATATATATACACAGTGGGTACGGAAAGTATTCAGACCCCCTTAAATCTTTCACTCTTTGTTATATTGCAGCCATTTGCTAAAATCATTTAAGTTCATTTTTTTTCCTCATTAATGTACACACAGCACCCCACATTGACAGAAAAACACAGAATTGTTGACATTTTTGCAGATTTATTAAAAAAGAAAAACTGAAATATCACATGGTCCTAAGTATTCAGACCCTTTGCTCAGTATTTAGTAGAAGCACCCTTTTGATCTAATACAGCCATGAGTCTTTTTGGGAAAGATGCAACAAGTTTTTCACACCTGGATTTGGGTATCCTCTGCCATTCCTCCTTGCAGATCCTCTCCAGTTCTGTCAGGTTGAATGGTAAACGTTGGTGGACAGCCATTTTTAGGTCTCTCCAGAGATGCTCAATTGTGTTTAAGTCAGGGCTCTGGCTGGGCCATTCAAGAACAGTCACGGAGTTGTTGTGAAGCCACTCCTTCGTTATTTTAGCTGTGTGCTTAGGGTCATTGTCTTGTTGGAAGGTAAACCTTCGGCCCAGTCTGAGGTCCTGAGCACTCTGGAGAAGGTTTTCGTCCAGGATATCCCTGTACTTGGCTGCATTCATCTTTCCCTCGATTGCAACCAGTCGTCCTGTCCCTGCAGCTGAAAAACACCCCCACAGCATGATGCTGCCACCACCATGCTTCACTGTTGGGACTGTATTGGACAGGTGATGAGCAGTGCCTGGTTTTCTCCACATATACCGCTTAGAATTAAGGCCAAAAAGTTCTATCTTGGTCTCATCAGACCAGAGAATCTTATTTCTCACCATCTTGGAGTCCTCCATGTGGGCTTTCATGTGTCTTGCACTGAGGAGAGGCTTCTGTCGGGCCACTCTGCCATAAAGCCCCGACTGGTGGAGGGCTGCAGTGATGGTTGACTTTCTACAACTTTCTCCCATCTCCCAACTGCATCTCTGGAGCTCAGCCACAGTGATCTTTGGGTTCTTCTTTACCTCTCTCACCAAGGCTCTTCTCCCCCGATAGCTCAGTTTGGCTGGACGGCCAGCTCTAGGAAGGGTTCTGGTCGTCCCAAACGTCTTCCATTTAAGGATTATGGAGGCCACTGTGCTCTTAGGAACCTTAAGTGCAGCAGAAATTTTTTTTGTAACCTTGGCCAGATCTGTGCCTTGCCACAATTCTGTCTCTGAGCTCTTCAGGCAGTTCCTTTGACCTCATGATTCTCATTTGCTCTGACATGCACTGTGAGCTGTAAGGTCTTATATAGACAGGTGTGTGGCTTTCCTAATCAAGTCCAATCAGTATAATCAAACACAGCTGGACTCAAATGAAGGTGTAGAACCATCTCAAGGATGATCAGAAGAAATGGACAGCACCTGAGTTAAATATATGAGTGTCACAGCAAAGGGTCTGAATACTTAGGACCATGTGATATTTCAGTTTTTCTTTTTTAATAAATCTGCAAAAATGTCAACAATTCTGTGTTTTTCTGTCAATATGGGGTGCTGTGTGTACATTAATGAGGGAAAAAAATGAACTTAAATGATTTTAGCAAATGGCTGCAATATAACAAAGAGTGAAAAATTTAAGGGGGTTTGAATACTTTCCGTACCCACTGTATATATATATATATATATATATATATATATATATATATATATACATATACATATATACATATACATATATACATATACATATATACATATACATATATATATATACATATACATATATTTATTTATTTATTTATTTATATATATTAGTGCTGTCAAAGATTAATCACGATTAATCGCATCCAAAATAAAAGTTTTTGTTTACATAATATATGAGTGTGTACTGTGTATATTTATTATGTATATTTAAATACAAACACATGCATGTATATATTTAAGAAAAATATGTTTTCATGTAAATGTTTTCAAAATATATACTGTATGTGTGTATTTATATATACACAATAAATAAACACAGTACACACATATATTATGTAAACAAATACTTTTATTTTGGATGTGATTAATTGCGATTCTCAAAGTCAAAGAGGAATCAAATGGAAATCTCAATTTCCATGATTCTTTCATACTTCACTGTGGTTGGCAAATGAATCAACTGCTGTTCATTATAATAGTGAGGTGGGTTTAACCTTTCCTTAAACTAAACCTACATAAACCAACAATCTCAGACATCACTGAGCTCAGCACTTCCGCGGCGCCTCGATCCCATCAGTCACACAGCTCCGCTGAGCTGAGATTCTCAGACCTGTGATCGGTGTTCACTCGTGCACAAACACACACTTACACATTTGAGGTCAAAGAAAAGCAGCAAGATGTGGAACGGGTGAGAGACGTCCCTGCGGTCAGAGCCGGAAACCCTTGACACACCAACAATATGAACAATAGCTCCTGTACGGCTCATTAGAGACCCATAAACCCCTGCGCTCAGGAACGCCACCAGACCCAGACACAAAGACACTGCATCACATGATATTACTGTGCTTTCTGGACAGGGTACCTGGTATTATCACTAGTTTTTTGGACATTCAGCATGTGCTCTTTTACAGTACTTTTAGAAGCAATTTACAAATGGAAGAATTTGCATTTGCATGCCAGGTACCAATCACCTAACTCATACTTCAACTATACTTATACAAAATATACTTGTAAATTACTTTAAATATATACATATATTTAAATTATATATATATATATATATATATATATATATATATATATATATATATATATATATATAGTGCCCTCCACTAATATTGGCACCCTTGATAAATATGAGCAAAGGCGGCTGTGAAAATAAATCTGCATTGTTTATCCTTTTGATCTTTCACTCAAAAAAATTCACAAAATTCTAACCTATCATTGAAGTAAAACAATTGAAAGTGGGGAGAAAATCTCATGATGAAATAAATGTTTTTCTCCAATGAATGTTGGCCACAATTATTGGCACCCCTAGAAATTCTTATGAGTAAAATATCTCTGAAGTATATTCCATTCATATTTACATTTTTTAGCACACCAGGGTGACTAGGAGCATGACATTATCCAGCCATGACTTACTGTTCCACAGGATTATAAATATGAGGAACACAAAGGCCAAATTCCCTTAATCATCCATCACAAGGAGTAAAACCTAAGAATATAGTTCTGATGTACAGAACAAGATTGTTGAGCTTCACAAAATAGAAAGTGGCTGTAAGAAAAGAGTTAAAGCATTGAAAATCCCCATTTTCACCATCAGAGTAATAATTAAGAGGTTCCAATCAACTAAAGATGTTACGAATCTGCCTGGAAGAGGACGTGTCTCTATATCGTCCTAATGCACGCTGAGGAGGAGAGTTTGAGTGGCTAAAGACTCTCCAAGGATCACAGCTGGAGAATTGCAGAGATTAGTTGAGTCTTGGGGTCAGAAACCTAAAAAAAAAAAAAAAATATATATATATATATATATATATATATATATATATATATATATATATATATTTCAAACAGCCCCTACATCACCACATGTTGTTCAGGAGGGTTTCAAAGAAAATTCTCTTCACTCATCCAAAAACAAACTCCAGCATATTCATTTGTCAGACACGACTGGAACTTCAAATAGCACTGGCTTCTAAAAAAATTGCTTTTTGGCAGCAAACCCACCAGATGAGTTTAGTACAAACAGGGATAAAAAAGTACCCCATGCCCACGGTTAAATATACTGCTGGATCTTTAATGTTGTGGGCCTGTTTTTCTCCCGGAGGTCCTGAACATCTTGTTCAGATGCATGGCATCATGGATTCTATCAAATACCAACAGATAAAAAATCAAAACCTGTCTGCTTCTGTTAGAAATCTTATAATGGGCCGTGTTTGGATCTTCCACCAGGACAACAATCTAAAACAAACAACAAAATAAACACAAAAATGGGTCATTGAGCTCAAAATGAATCTTTTACCATGGCTGTCCCAGTCCTCTGATCTGAACCCTGTAGAAAATGAGTGAGGTGAACTAAAGAGAAGAAGTACTAACATGGAGCTGTGAATCTGAAGGATCTGGAGAGATTCTGTATGAAGGAATGGTCTCTGATCGCTTATCAGGTGTTCTCCAAACTCTTCAGGCATTATAGCAGAAACTCAGAGCTGTTATCTTGGGAAAAGGACGTTACAATAATTGAGTGCCAATAATTGTGGCCAACATGAACTAGGGAAAGCATTTATTTCACAATGAGATTTTCCCCCCACATTCAATTGCATTACTTCAATGATAGGTTAAAATTTTGTGAATTTTTTGAATGAAAGATCAAAACTATAAAAAAATGGAGATTTATTTTCACAGCCGCCTTTGCTCATATTTACCAAGCATGCCAATATTAGTGGAGGGCACTGTATACACACACACACACACACACACACATACATATATATATATATTTAATTACAATTATATTACATATAAAAATAGCAAATTACACACACAGTTCTTTCTCTGTAACACACTCTCTCTCATTCTCACACACTGACTCAAGACACACACACACACATTCCCATCAGTGACCTGTTGAACCTTCCCATCATCCTCTGCTTCTGTTCTTTAGACTGATGCGTAAGCAGTTTTTCCTCTGCCCGCTGCGCTTCTCCTTAAGTCCATTAGTTCCAGGAGGCAGCACACATTTAGTGGCGGGCCAAGAGGCCGACATGGGAATTTGGATTGTTAGTAAAACAGGGAATATTTGACGCTGACAGAGTAAACACAGAGGCCCTGTCTCACTGACCCCGCCCCTTTTTCACACCTCATCACTTCCTGTCTGTCCAGATCTCACAGGAGTATCTCAGTGTTTCCTGTAACTAGCAGCTGTGATGCTGCGCCAAACAACACATCTGACACCCGACAATCACTTCAGAGCCCCTAAGGTGAACTGATGATGGAATAAATATAAGATGAAAGGACAAATTATATTTTAATGCTTTTGCATTCACTCACAAAATTTCTGCATTCCCAGAGAAACTGTGCATTCACTCGTAAAACATTTGCATTTTCTCACATAAGTATTGAGTTGCGCAAATAAACTTTGCGTTGGCAAGCAAAATCATTAAAATACAGTTTTCCTCCCACCTCATATTATTTCCATCACAAGTTTTGTGAGCAAATGCAAAGTTTCTCTTGGAAACACAAAAGTATTGTGAGCAAATGCAGTTTTTTGGGGCAATGTGAATGTTTTGCAAGCGAATGCAGTGTTTCTATTGAAAACATAAAAGTTTGGGGAACGAATGCAGTGTTATTCAGGGGAATGCAAACATTTTGGGAAAGAACTCAAAATTTATCGATGGAAGCACAAACGTTTTGCAAGCAAACGCAAAGTTACTTGAGAATTCAAAAGTCTTGCAAGGGAACGCAAAGTTCATGGGGGAATGTGAAAGATTTGCAAGTGAATGCAATGGTTTTATTTAAAAAACGCAAACATTTTGGGAAAAAATTCAAAGTTAGTTGGGAGAACACAAGATTTTATGAGCAAACGCAAAGTTACCCAGGATAATGGAAAAGTTTTGCAAGTTTATGCAAAGTTACTCAAGAACTCAAAAGTTTTAGGAAAAGTTAATGCTAAAGTCTTGCAAGTAAGAGCAAAGTTTCTCTGGGAAATGAGAATTTTTTCTGAGCAAATGCAAAGCTACTCAGGGAAATGCAAAAATCTTGCAGGTGAACACAAAGTTACTTTGGGGGATGCAGAAGTATTGCGAGCAAACAGAGTTTTGCAAACAAACGTAAAGGGGAATGCAAAAGTATTGTGAGTGAATGTAAAGTTTTGCAAACAAACGTAAAAAAAATGCAAAAGTATTGCAAGTGAAAGTAAAGTTTTTGGGAACAAACGTAAAGGGGAAAGCAAAAGTTTTGCGAATACATGGAAACTTTTTCGGAGGAATACAAAAGTTTTGCAAGGGAATGCAAAGGGATTTTAACAAACGTAAAGGTGAATGCAAACGTAAAGTTTTGCAAACGAATGTAAAGGGGTATGCAAAAAAAATGTGAGCGAACAAAGTTTTGCAAACTAACGTAAAGGGGAATGCAAAACTTTTGTGAACAAACAAACTTTTTTGATGGAAATACAAGTTTTGCGAACAAATGTCAACTTTTTGGAGAAACTTTTTTCTATTTTAGGGGAAGGCAAAGTTTTATGAACAAACAAAGGGGAATGCAAAAGTTTTTCAAATAAAACAAAACTTTTCTTGGGGGAAACGCAAAAGTTTTATAAGGGAACGCATGAGCATTGAAATATAATTTTTCCTTCATCTCACTTTTTCCCATCACCATGTCTGTAAAATCACAGCCAGAAAACAAATAATCCTGTCACATCACTGTTGATGGCTGCAGCTGGTTAACATGAAAACATGCTTTAAACATTGATTCATTTAAAATGAACTTGGAATTAAGTTGATTCTAAACACTCTTCTGCATTAAAATACACTGTAAAAAAAATATCCGTAAAATAACAGAAAAAGTACTGGTAGCTCATTACACATGATATTATCCATTAAATTTACGGGCATTTCTGTTAACTCTAAAACACAATGCAATGAAGTGTAAAATTCAAAATACTGGTAAAACACCTGTAAAAAATAAATACAGAAAAATTCCTTCAAATTATACAGTACATTGTACCCTATTTTTACAGATTTTTTTTTAGAGTCCCACATGAAAAAATACTATAGTAATTTATAGTAAATACTATAGTGTTTTTGAACCATACTATAGTAAAGTGTAAATACTGTATATATTATAGTATTTACAACACTTTGTTAATGAATGCTACAGCATACTGTTGTATTAACTATAGTGAACTGATAATCTGTAATAAATACTGTAGTATACTTTAGTTTTTACTACAGTAAACTGTAGTAGTATATTGTAGCAGAGTCCTGCACGCGGGCGGGTGTCGGGTGCGGTGCGGGTGCGGGTCGGACTGGTGACAGGCAAGGGCGGGTTGCAGGTACAATTATAACCAAGACTATTCGACTTAATCCAGTACACGCTGATAGGCAGCTCCTTTCAAATTGTCCCGTGCTTGTGTTTGCGCGCTCTGTCTGAAGACCGGGCTTCTACAGCGGGATTTACAAACACTGAACACTGTAGCCAATCGACAGCTGTACTGACATTGATTGACAGCTGTAGGTCTAGTGATTATATTAAAGGGAGCGCTCTTTGCTCGCTTTTCTGTAGTTAATCTATTCACAGTTTGAATAAAAGCTTTAGTCTATTTCTCATTCTAAAATAGGCCTAACACATATTCAATATGTTATAAAGTTCATATTTGACTAATCTAAGCCTTTTAGACCTGTTTAAAATAGATTGGTCACATGTACGCAATAGTTTTATATTGTTTTTACACGTTGGATGTTGTGCGCGCTCTCTCTCTATCTCTCGACACTGCAGCCAGTCCTACATATTTTTATGCAGCCTATAAAGTTAATTGTTTTTATAGGTTATGAAGGAAAAGCTCATATTTGGCTTATTAATCTAAGCCCTTTAGACCTGTTTACAATAGATTGTTCACACGTACGCAATAGTTTTATATTGTTTACACGTTGAATGTTGCTTTCTCTCTGTTAACTTGTTGGGCTGCGTGTGTTAAATGTTATTATTAATTTTTAAACGCATTAACGCATTAACTCAGAATGACTTGTTAATTGCTTGTTACATTAAAAATAAAATAAAGGTGTTTTGTCTGCCTTATGTAGATTTAATGCGGGTGCGGTTCGGGTCGCGGTTTTTATGTCAAACGGATCGGGTCGGGTTCGGAATTAAATTAGTGTTGCTGTCGGATAACGGGTCGGGTATTCGGTTAACTACTGCGGGTGCGGGTTTATCAAACAGGACCCATGCAGGACTCTATATTGTAGTATAATATACCCTATAGTTGTAGAAAACTTAGTACAGTATTGGGTAGTGTTTATATTACTATAGTTATTATATTACCACAGCAACTATAGAATTACCACAACAAATTAATTCACGTACTTTACTATAGTATGTTTCAAAAACACTATAGTAAATTACTATAGTAGTTTTTCATGTGGGGTGTATGCAGGGATTTTTTTTTGTCTCCAGACCCTCAATACAAACATCTCTCAGGTTGTCTTTACCTCTCTGGCAGGTGTATGTGTTGCAGCAGTTTCCCGGTGTGCCGGCGCCCTCGTTAAGCAGCACTGCCCTGTGCCCGTCGCTGCAGGCCGGAGGAGGTGGACAGCGATCACATGCGCACTGAGAAGGGAGCGTCGGGCAGCATCCGGCCGGCGGAGTGTAGCTACGGGTCCGGACCGAATCAGACGGGCAGTCAGGGACAGGCAGCGGCACACAGGTGATTCCAGCACACTTCAGATCCTCTGAGAACACACACACAATTTATTTAAGTCCACTTAAAATAAATGATTTACAGGGACATAAATATTATAGATGCAGTTAAATACATGTACAAAATCATGGACCAGTGGCATACAGCAGGTCTTCACAATATCAAGCATGTCATTTAGGGCCAGTTTTACTAACAACTTGCACCAGTGCAAACCGTCTTTTGGTGTTAAAATTGTACTGTCAGGTTTTACTAAAGACGTGCAGTGACGAATTAGCGCTGAAAAGGCGTGGACACAGTTGTTTTTGGGCCTGACCTTAGTGAATATGTATTTTAGGAGTTTCCCTTTCAGACGCAAAAGTTATGGGAGGAGAGTATTCAAATGAATCACGCAACGCGTTTTACTAACGTTTGCGCTCGTCAAATTACTGGCATTTGCACCATTATTTAACGACCAAAAAAAGCATGTCTTAAACTATTTTGCGCTTGAAATGGCTGCAATTATTGTTGCTAGAGGAGGCACCGCAGAGAACAGAGAGCGCGTGCTAGAAGGAGAGGATTTTTCCACACGTATAAATTTATTATTAATTTATTTTGAATGCCAGAAGAACACATTATCTGAACATATCGTTTACCAAGCCATGTTATTTTTAATTTGCTTCAGGAAATAAAAGATGACTTGGAACCCTCAACTAAGAGTCACGCAATACCAGCTCTATCAAAACTTCTAGCAAACCTTCAGTTTTTGGCCTCCAGTTCTTTTCAACGTACTGTGGCTTCTTTATTGTTTATTGTTTATTCGAGACTACGCTAATTTCAGCTGCGCTTGGTATATTGTGTTGGTCGATATGTAACTGAGATGTTGGGTCTGTGTTCTTTAAGTTGCACATTGTTAGTAAATCACCCGCAGAAATTTCCACGGAGGGCTCATGATTCCTCGTTTAGCCCAGGACGGGCTCCTGATCTCCAGTTCAGGCCCGGGGGGGGGGGGTTGGGGGGGGGGGGGGTTATAGGGCTCCAGCCATAGATGCCGGGGCGGGGGCTGGAGCCACAGCCTCGAAGGCAGAGCCACCACGGCCTCCCGTGTCTCCTGATCCGCCATGGCCTCTTGAGCTCCCTGCTCCGCGGTGGGTCCCGGAACGTGGCCCACCCCCCTTCCCCGTTGGATGTTGTACGGCGCGGGATGCGCCTTTCAGGAGGGGGGAGTACTGTCAGACCTGTGTCTCCATGTCTTGTGTTTCCCTCCCTCTTGTGCCCATATTTGGTGTTTCCTGTCCTCGTTGTGTTAATTTGGTTCCAGGTGTGTCTTGTCATCCCCTCGTTATGTTAAGTATTTATAGAGTGTTCAGTTTAGTTTCCAGCATCCAGTATTGAATGTCAACCCCTCGTGCTACGTGTGTGTTCCTGCCTGTTCCGTGTGCTTCCTTGGATGTAATTAAGACTGTTTCTGTTAATCTCTTTCGTCTCCGTGCTCCTTCGTTCCCTCGTCTCCTCCACAGCAGCCCGAACGTGACAGTTGGAGCTCTTAATTTTGCTCTCAAAGTGCACAAGATTGATGCATTTAACTGTAAAATGCACAAAATATTCTTCCACGCCCATCTTAGAGGGACAGAAGCCCACCTCAGTCTCACATAATCCTGTGGGGAAACCCTGAAACATTCTTTTCATCTGACCACTAATCGACACAATTCCTTCATTGGCTCGTTCGTTCATTTATCAGCATCACTCTGCCTCTCATGAACACTCTGCTCATTGACTGCATTGTGTTTGTAATTCCCTCATTGTGTGCAGTCGGGAATATGATGCTCTGATACGCCTGTGGAGACGCTGTGATTCTCCAGGGTGTATTTTGGACGCCGTTCAGGAAAAGAAAAGTGGGAGATTGAGTTTCTCTGCTGTGCTGCTATTACAGGAGCAGCAGCTACTACAGGCATTTAAACACTGCTTACTTCATGATGTTGTGGAAATAAAACACACCAGTTGTGTGGAATCAGACATGCAGGACAAACATATTTTCTAACAAATGCAATGACAGCTGCACAATTCTACTGTTTAGTATCGCTAATGAGGGAAATGGTACATCATGAGTTGATTTACTTTATTTAACAGTCCTTATCAAAGGAAGAAGGCTCCATTAAAAATAACGGATGAATATGAGCAATAATGTCTCATATTGCATTTGTGACAGTCTATTCTGTTCATGCTTTAAAACTCTTCAGTGCACTCTCTTCATATAAGAGTTATTAAAATATTATCTTAAGACATACATAGTATTTCATGATAGCTTTTATTTGATTTCTCTCATTATGCGTGTTCATTTTTAAATGCACTTTGAGAAACTTGCTTTAAAGATCCTATATAAAATAAAATTATTACTGTTAGACTGCCTTGCATCATATTTGGTGTATGAAATCCAATAATTGCTTCTTACTAATTTTGTGTTGCTGATTCAAAAAATAATGTCTGTTTTGTTCTTTTGTCATACTTTCTCACAAAATATGATGCATTTCATAGCATTTTTGCTTTTGATAAGCATTTGTGAGTTGAAAAAGTCAACTCACAAATGTCATTTGTGAGTTGAAAAAGTCAACTCACAAAAGTCAGTGTATTTCCCTTAATCAGCAGAAAAACACCATTAACACGATTCCTGTTTTTATCTGAGCCAGATTACAACTATTTGATCAATTCGCAGCGCATTTTCACATGCACGGGTGATTCTGAAGACATTATTTTATGCCTAATCCTAATTTCTACTCCTTTGTTAAATGATGCATTTTTGCATTAAAACATTTGACAGCTTTTGTTATTTTGATGAGTGCATTAAGGCAGATACATACAACTTCAAAAATATTCACTTTTTTGTGAAAAAACTACACGAAATTAGAAAGTTTTACTGATATTTTGGAACTCAGCATCATCAAATTCGTTAATATCATTTTTTTTTTTTTTTACAAATCAGCAGAATGATGGAGGGTGGTTATTATTGTCTGAATTTTTAATTGTCGCCCGTTGCATTGCCATGCACTGCAATAAGATGCATGCCAACTTTAACAAACATCTCAAGCTTGTTCCTTTCTAATCAGTCTTGTTGTTTTTGAACATAACGCCTCTTGTGTGAAGTTGAAAGCCTAAGAAACATTTGTTTACAAACTAAACCAGTTGCATAGTTCAGTATCCTCCATCTGCTGCTGGGAAAGAAAATAAAACAGCATGAAATGATCAAATTGCATAACATGATTTGCACAGCGGTATCTTCCAGAAGTCAGTGGCTTTACTGATGGAGTTTCCAGCCGCTGCTTCACCCCTCGAAAACAGCAGCGACCGACCGAGCCGATGGTCAGAATCCCGGATAATCCCACATAACTGGAACAAGACAACAATCGGGACAGTCCCCAATGGGTTTCTGGGTCACAGAGACTGTTAATTAACAGAATATTAGGTTATTTAAAGCCCAAAATGAGGCAGAGAATAGAGGCAGTGTGTATGTGGCTCATAGGAAATGTGTCGGCTGCGATCGAGCCGCAGAAACCGCTGAATAAATACAGTATCTGTAGCACGGTGTTTGCTTTAGCTCCGCTCCACACAAAGCTCACATTGATCAACTTCCTCTCTGAATATTGTCACGGAGGAAAACGACGCTCACGTTAACGGCAGAAACGCTCTGAATTCATCTCTGTCCTGGAGCTGAATGAATGCATTAAGACTCTTAATAGTGTGGTTTCCAGTACACTACCATAAAGCATTCTACGAAGTACCATGTACATACCATGCTATATAGACATAGCAATCATACTAGTCTGTACCATAATATATATCAAATTACCATGGTTTTACCATGTTTTTGAACTATAGTACTATCGTAATACTACGGTTTTCCAGATGCTATCATGCTAAAAAATACCACAATGTTCTCAGAAGGACAGAAGTGTTTCTGTCATTAAAGTAAGAGCAGTTTTTCTCAATGACAATATTCAGAGACTCTAAATAACAAACAATCTAAACAGCAATGAGATTAAATGGAGCACAAATATGACCCTGGACCACAAAACCACTCATAAGGGTCAATTTTTCAAAATTACGATTTAAACATCCTCTGAAAGCTGAATAAATAATCTTTCCATTGATGTATGGTTTGTTAGGATAGGACAATATTTGGTTGAGATACAACTATTTGAAAATCTGGAATCTGAGGGTGCAAAAAAATCTAAATATTGAGAAAATCTCTTTTAAAGTTGTCCAAATGAAGTTCTTAGCAATGCATATTACTAATCAAAACTTAAGTTTTGATATATTTAGGGTACTCCAGTAATCTCACACATAGAGTTGCAAAAGAAATCTCAACATCATCTCAAACTGTGCTCAGATCTGCCGAGATACCAAAGTCTGCAATCAGAAGAGATCTCCATATGAACTCAGTCTTTTCTCATCAAATGATCTGAGCTGCTTCACATTCATTTTACAGCTCTAGATGACTAGTGACTCATTTGGGTCTGTATTTATTTCTCAGAAGAAATTTTAATGAATGAGATGTTTCTCTCAAGAAAGACTGCAATAATTTCACACATTTTCTGTAGAGTTTCAGAAGTGATCTCAACAACATCTCAAAGTGTGCTCAGATAAAGTCTGCGATTAAAAGTCTCAATACGAACTCAATCGTTTCTCATCAAACAATCTGAGCTGCTCTCCACACTCATTTTACAGCTATATTTTTATTTCTCCGAAAGAATTTTAAGGAGAAACATCTGAGACAAAGTTGATACTTCAATGAAACAACAACCAAGAACTCCATTAAATCTCCTGAGATTTGAAAGAGCAACTTCTGAGCAATACAATGTCCTCTTTAAAGATGTTAAAGCACAATGTGACGTCTTGTTAAGCAACAGTGAATTGCCATTGGAATATTTTAGCATCTACAAACTCCATTAATGACATTATGTAACGTTTCCATGTGAGCATGTTCATATTTATGCAGACTGATTCAGTAAAGAGCATCAGAGGTCAAGGCAATCAGAGCTTTTATTGTCATTCAAATTGGATTGAATCGGTAATGCACATATTCAGCGGCTAATGCATGTGCCATTGTTTACATCCTCAGTCGGGGATAATTAGCTACTCGCTGGCGACGGGAGAAAACTCTCGCGTTTGGCACACAAAAGCACAAAGCCTTCATTTAAGGTGATATATTTGCTCGTGAAAATGGCTCAAATGTGTCACAGGCAGAATGGTGTAATAGTATAAAGCACCTAGCAACACTAACATCACGTCTGGGCAGCGCACACACTCACACACACACACACACACACACACACACACACACACCAACCCTCCAGGGTAAGCGGAAATTGGTTTTATAAGCGCAGAAAGGCCCTTTGTAAACAATGCATATATCTGAGATCTCAGACGCTCTTTCATGAAAGTGAAGCGGCTCTTTGTGAACGTGTTTTTCTTTGCGCCGAGGGCACAAGGGCGGCAGTCTTCCTCCGTGGCGCGCGGCTCGCAGGCAGAGGAGGCTGTGTTGACAAGCAGGGTTTACTCATGGAAAAAGCGTACAATGCGCACTCTGTTCAGAGACTGACTTTGGATGCTAGTCAGCGCAGAACAAAGCCGGCTCAGTCCGGCCGCCCCTGTGTGGCTTTTTTTGGGGTAAGCCCTCTGGTGTAACATCGATTTTCGGTATAGTTCACGTGAAGAGAAACAATGAGTCCAGCTCCAGCGACTTCAGCACAACATCGGAGGCAAAGAGAAATAAAACAGGTTGCAAATGGCATTTTGTGTGTCGGCGAGTGAGTCAGATGTCCGGTGAGATATGGAGAGGCCAGAGTCTTCAATGACCTGAACTGAACTCATTTGATCCAATAAAACAATGATTAAAGGGATCTTTCACCCAAACATGACCTCTAAAAAGGACATGATGATGAGAGGAAAAAACATTTCTCAATGCTTTTTCGTTCTCTTACAAAAGTTTTGTGTTTGTTTGAGAAATGTTGCATTCTTTTACAAATGTTTCACAAAACTTTGCGTTTGCTTGCAAAACCTTTGAGTTTGTGCGCAAATGCAAAGTTTAAAATGGGAATGCAAAATATAATTCAGTGCTTTATTACTTTTCAATGCTTTTTTGTTCTCTCGCAAATGTTTGTGGTCCTTCAAGAGACATTCTCTCGCAAATTCTTCAACTAAGAAACTCTGGATTTGCTCGCAAAACTTTTGAGTTCAATGAGAGCAAACGCAAACTATAATTCAGTGCTTTTTTACTTTTTAATGCTTTTTTTGTTCTCTCAAAAACGTTTTGCATTCCTTTGAGAAACTGCAATCTTTCACAAATGTCTCGAGATCCCTCAAGAAACTTTGCATTTGCTTGCAAGACTTTTGAGTTCTGCAAAATGCAAAATATAATTCAATGCTTTTTTTGTTTTCTCTCAAATATTTTGAGGTCATTCAAGAGACAATCTCTCGCAAATTCTTCCCCCAAGAAACACTGCATTCGCTCACAAAACTTTCAAGATTTTTGTGCGCACATGCAAAATTTCTTGGGGGAATGCAAAATATAATTCAATGTTTTATCACTTTGCAATGTTTTTTTTTTTTTTTCATTCTTCAAGTGACTTTCTCTCGCAAATTCTTCCCCCAAGAAACTTTGCATTTGCTAACAAAACGTTTCAGTTCTTTTCGAGCAAATGCAAAGATTCTTGGTGAACACAAAGGTTTAGTGAGCGAAAGCAAAGTTTCTCAAAGGAAATAAACTTTTTTGCAAGAGAATGAAAAAAAAAAATTAAATAATTTTTTCTTCTCATCTCATATTTTTCCATCATTGCAAAAGATAATTCGGTGCTGTTTTTCATGAATGCAGTTTCTCAGGGAATGCAAAGGTTTTGCGAGAGAACACAGTTTCTCGAAGGAACACAAAACATTTTCGAGAGAATTGTGTTTTTCCTCCCAGCTCATATTTTTTTCCACGACTTCTGTTTTCTGTGGAACACAAAAGAATCTGTTTTGAAGAACGCTGGGAACTAAACAACATTGGAGGCCATTGAATTTCATTGTATGGACACTAATATGTTTTTTCATGTTCTGCAGAAAAAGGCAGTCGTACAGGTTTGAAACTGAAAATTGAAGGTTTGAAACTGAAATTGATAGAATGATAATTTTTTGGGTGAACGATCCCTTTAGGAGCAAACATTTCTGTTCTTTTGCCCTCGTCTGCAGTCCTTGACTTGGTTCAATAATAACCGTACAGTATCTGTTATAAAATATAAACAGCGGCTCACATGTGGTGTGTTTTTAAACGCAGGAACGGAGAATCTCTTCACATGATAAGCCTGTCTGTCTGCCTTCAGATATGGACTTATGGAGATAAAACAAACAATATATTGACTTCTAAAGACACTTTTTAACTTTTTTTTTTTTCAACAATTAATCTGTCCACCACAATAAATGTCTGTGAATTATATTCCTATGGAAGCGTTTCTCAGAAAACACCCATATATGTGAATAAGATTTATTTTGGTTATTATATTAAACAGTATATGCAGGGCTGCACGATTTGGGGAAAAAATGAATTGTGTTATTTTCTGATATAATTATCAATCAATCAATCAATAATAATAATAATAATAATAATTATTATTATTATTATTGTAAATTTCTATTAATTGTGCACCCCTTACATCACTCATTTTAATTTCAATTAGATTTTTCATTTTTGGTCATTTGGTAATTTTTCTAATCAAGGATGTTCCCAAATGTCTGTAAAGTAAGGTTTTGTCAAATTTAGCTCTATTTGCACTCAACTGCAGCTCAGTAAACACTCACAGTCTGTCGTCTGCTCAAACACAGACGCTCTGAAGAGTCTCGACACAAAGACGCGCTGACCGAGAGCAGAACTAATGAAGGCAGTTTCACTGCTGTGATGCTAACGGTGGCACTACTAGTTTACATGAGATCATGAGCAGAACAGAGGCCAAGTCTGAGCAGAACATCTGAACACATCAGTTTTTATATTTCAACACATATTGGAAGTATGAACCTGCAGTTAATGCATGCATTCATTCACTGTCGGTTTTTCCTTCTAATATGACTACATCTGCATCTATATGCCTTTTGCATGGGCTGCTAGACACTATTAAGATGCTGCCCCACATGGAAAAAAAGGTTTTTTTTTTTGTTTGTTTTTTTTTGGCCAAAATATATTTTAAATATATGATAAATATTTGTTGTAAACCATGAAGCTCCATTAAATATATATTTGAAACTGAATATATATTCAGTTTTAACCTGCATATACCAAAATATATTTAAAAATGTATTTCTGGGGTAAGAAAATAAATGTACAATAATTCAGTAGCCTACATTTAGGCTTTGTTCATGATTTATTTTATTTCAAATGTATTTATAAATGCTTCATACGTATATACACACACACACACAGGTGCATCTCAATAAATTAGAATGTCGTGGAAAAGTTCATTTATTTCTGTAATTCAACCCCAATAGTGAAACTCGTGTATTAAATAAATTCAGTGCACACAGACTGAAGTAGTTTAAGTCTTTGGTTCTTTTAATTGTGATGATTTTGGCTCACATAACAAAAACCCACCAATTCACTATCTCAACAAATTAGAATATGGTGACATGCCAATCAGCTAATCAACTCAAAACACCTGCAAAGGTTTCCTGAGCCTTCAAAATGGTCTCTCAGTTTGGTTCACTAGGCTACACAATCATGGGGAAGACTGCTGATCTGACAGTTGTCCAGAAGACAATCATTGACAGCCTTCACAAGGAGGGTAAGCCACAAACATTCATTGCCAAAGAAGCTGGCTGTTCACAGAGTGCTGTATCCAAGCATGTTAACAGAAAGTTGAGTGGAAGGAAAAAGTGTGGAAGAAAAAGATGCACAACCAACCGAGAGAACCGCAGCCTTATGAGGATTGTCAAGCAAAATCGATTCAAGAATTTGGGTGAACTTCACAAGGAATGGACTGAGGCTGGGGTCAAGGCATCAAGAGCCACCACACACAGACGTGTCAAGGAATTTGGCTACAGTTGTCGTATTCCTCTTGTTAAGCCACTCCTGAACCACAGACAACATCAGAGGCGTCTTACCTGGGCTAAGGAGAAGAAGAACTGGACTGTTGCCCAGTGCTCCAAAGTCCTCTTTTCAGATGAGAGCAAGTTTTGTATTTCATTTGGAAACCAAGGTCCTAGAGTCTGGAGGAAGGGTGGAGAAGCTCATAGCCCAAGTTGCTTGAAGTCCAGTGTTAAGTTTCCACAGTCTGTGATGATTTGGGGTGCAATGTCATCTGCTGGTGTTGGTCCATTGTGTTTTTTGAAAACCAAAGTCACTGCACCCGTTTACCAAGAAATTTTGGAGCACTTCATGCTTCCTTCTGCTGACCAGCTTTTTAAAGATGCTGATTTCATTTTCCAGCAGGATTTGGCACCTGCCCACACTGCCAAAAGCACCAAAAGTTGGTTAAATGACCATGGTGTTGGTGTGCTTGACTGGCCAGCAAATTCACCAGACCTGAACCCCATAGAGAATCTATGGGGTATTGTCAAGAGGAAAATGAGAAACGAGAGACCAAAAAATGCAGATGAGCTGAAGGCCACTGTCAAAGAAACCTGGGCTTCCATACCACCTCAGCAGTGCCACAAACTGATCACCTCCATGCCACGCCGAATTGAGGCAGTAATTAAAGCAAAAGGAGCCCCTACCAAGTATTGAGTACATATACAGTAAATGAACATACTTTCCAGAAGGCCAACAATTCACTAAAAATGTTTTTTTTATTGGTCTTATGAAGTATTCTAATTTGTTGAGATAGTGAATTGGTGGGTTTTTGTTAAATGTGATCCAAAATCATCACAATTAAAAGAACCAAAGACTTAAACTACTTCAGTCTGTGTGCATTGAATTTATTTAATACACAAGTTTCACAATTTGAGTTGAATTACTGAAATAAATGAACTTTTCCACGACAATCAAATTTATTGAGATACACCTGTATGTGTATATATATATATATATATATATATATATATATATATATATATATATATATATAGGAAAAAGTGGTCAAAATATAGCAAATATATTTTTGGAATTTTCTATTGTATATTTTGAAATATATTTAAATATATTTTATATAGTTTATATATATAAGAAAAAAATATATATAAGATTAGATTACTTAGATTAATTAGATTACTATCTATCTATCTATCTATCTATCTATCTATCTATCTATCTTTTTGAGTCATATTTAGCTAATATATTTTTGGGCCATTTTTATATATTTTAAAGGAGGGCAAAATATGTTTTTAAATGGTTTATTTACATTTTAACATATTGGCTAAGAAATATAGGCTATTGGTAGAAAAAAAAAGATGTATATGTAAATATATATATATATATATATATAAAATAAAATAATAATAATAATAATAATAATATTATATATATTAGCGAATATATTTTTTTTAATTTTTTGGCCATTTTTTTAATTTTTTATATTAAATATACTGTATTGAATATATTTTTTAAATATTTAAAAAATATATACTTTCAAAAATATTTGTTTTTGCTTTATGAGGCACATCTGACTGAGAACACGTGCGAATCTCCTTTAGTCAAGGGGAAAACCAGATACCTGATCACATGTGTGCCGTATGTGGCGGAAACCTGGTTTTCAGGGACGAGTCTGTTATATAAGCTACACACTTGTGTGCTGATAACAAACAGACACTCACATCCCACTCGGACACTCGCGCAAACAAGCTAACGATCAACAGATGTGTGCTTGAGTAATCGCTCAGTGTTTGGCTGCTGAAGAAAAACGCTGAGAAACCCTGTTTACTGTATCGCTGGAACGAGTCGCAGATCCATTACTGTATGAGCCATTACTTGAGAGATTTCTTCAACAAGCCTTTCACAAACACTGAAAATAACCAACCAAACGTCTAAATTCTGTGTCATTCAGAGAAACAGAACGTGCATTTCCACATTCATTATAAATCAAATATAGGAGAGGGCTATTGATTGCGATTATAATAAATAGGAGAATAGAATAATTAGGTGTGGAGAGAATAACACTAAAGTAAAGCTCATTATCCAAACAAAAGATGCTGTTAAATAAACTCAACATGCATTAAAATTAAATGTTTCAGTTGCGCACCTGCAGAGCTGTGTGAAACGAGAAAACCATGAGAAATGATACGAGTAAAACCTGAAAACACATTAAAATATCCAAAATGACATAAGATCTGAGAGCTTTCAAATATTTAGGGTTTTCTTGAAAGAAGTCTCTTTTGCTCATTAAAGCTGCATTTTTTTGGTCAGAAAAATATAGTAAAAATTGTGAAATATTATTGCAATTTAAAATGTCTGATTTCTATGTGAATATCTGTTAAACTGTAATTTATTTTTGTGATCAAAGCTGAATTTTCAGCATCATTACTCCAGTCTTCAGTGTCACATGATCCTTCAGAAATCATTCTAATATGCCGATTTGCAGCTCAAGAAACATTTCTGATGGTTATCAATGTTGAAAACAATTGTGCTGCACAATATTTTGTGGAAACTATGATATGTTTTATTTTTCAGGATTCACAGATGCATAGAATGTTCAAAAGAACAGCATTTATTTGAAATAGAAATCTTTGTAACATTATAAATGTCTTTACTGTCACTTTTCATCAATTTAATGCACCCTTGATGAATGAAAGTATTAATTAGAAACTATTAATTCAAAGTTTAATGTGCATTAAAGTGGTTTGGAAAAAGTTGCATAAAGTAAAATCATAGTACAATGTAATTTGTACATAGTACAAATCATAGTACAATAGTGGAAACAACAACATTAAAAAATTGCAATTATTCATGGCATTACTTGTTGCTTTGCAGACAATTACTTGTGCAGGATTCCATCAGTCAGAAAGTTCTACACATCTTCTGCCATTTGCATTTGTTTGTTTATTAAATATTCAGTTTGATTCTGATCCTGATGTGTAACAAATTTAACTTATTTAAAATTTTCCTAACATGTTTCTAAAATACTGAAATGTTTAGTTTTGACAACATTTTCGCAACTTGATTTTCACCCAAAATATGATGTTATTTGAACGTTTATTTTTAATTTTCTAAGAACGTTAAAATGTCCAGTTTTCTTGATGTGATTGTTACGTTATTTTAAGGTTACTAAACGTTTCTTAGAGCATCCATCAAGTACAAATAACATCATGAGGACATTCCAAGAATGTTGATCTCAGAACATTTTCACTCAACATTATCAGAACGTACTCTATATTGCCAAAAGTATTGGGTCACCCCCTTCTAATGAACAGGTTTGACTACTTTAGTAATTTCCATGAGTACAAGTCTTAATGTTTAAGCATATAATGATATTCTAGGGAATTGTGTGTTTCTAATTTTAAAGCAAAAGTTTGGACAGGACCCTTTTCTATTCTAACATGACAATGCCTCTGTGTATAAGGCAAGGTTCAAAAAGAAATGATTGATTCAGTCAGTGTGGAAGAACTTGACTGGTCTGCAGAAAGCCAAGTCCTAATCCAAGCTGAACACCTCTGGTGTGACTTTAAATGCAGATCTTGAGCCAAAAACTCTTCACCAAACACCAATGACTTGTACATACACTATATGGACAAAAGTATTGGGACACCCCCTTCTTTAGAACAGAAAAAGGCACTTCCAAAACTGTGGCAACAAAGATGGAAACATAATTCATGTATTTAAAAAATGTATTTCTATCTCTGTTGCAACAGTTTTGGAAGTTTCTAAAATGACTGTACCCATATGTACAAGTCATTGTTGTTTGGTGATGAGTTTTTGGCTCAAGATCTGCATTTAAAGTCAGTTGTACTAAGAATTGAGATTTATACATCATATGAAAGCTGAATAAATAATCTTTCCATTGATGTATGGTTTGTTAGGATCGGACAATATTTGACTGAGATACAACTATTTGAAAATCTGGAATCTGAGGGTGCAAAACAAAAAAAAAAAATCTAGAAAATCACCTTTAAAGTTGTCCAAATGAAGTTCTTAGCAATGCATATTACTAATCAAAAATTAAGTTTTGATATATTTACAGTAGGAAATCTACAAAATATGTTCATGGAACATGATCTTAATGTAATATCCTAATGATTTTTGGCATAAAAAAAAATGGATAATTTTGACCCATACAATGTATTGTTGGCTATTGCTACAAATATACCTGTGCTACTTATGACTGCTTTTGTGCTCCAGGGTCACATATTGGTAAAACCTATTAAAATGATAATTGAGACTTTTGCTATACTATTTAAGACTTGTTATGGCCTTAAATTTGATCAAGTTATATGTAAGAGTTCTTTAAGACATTTTATTTTCCGGGTGAACTCCGCACCTGTTTTCCCAGCATGCACGCATGTGTCTCTGTCGGGAAAGCTGTAGGTCCAGATGCAGGAGTGTTTGGATTCACACACACACTGTCCATCCACACGCTCACAGCCGCTCACCAGCGGGCAGCGCTCGTCCGCATCCGTCGCATCGGGTACCGCTGCGGAGAAGAAGACAGTGTTACCATGGTAACCCAGACTCGTCTGTCAGGCTCATTTGGTCTCCGTCTCGGCTGTCACTGAGATTTGTTTGCTTTCGTTACACAAAATAGCACCAAACAGAGACGCTTAAACAATGTCACGCCTGGAAAGATCTCTTTAATGTCTCAATTGTTTCAGTGAGATGGAAAGAAAGGAGACTTTCACCTGTTGTTCTCAGATTTTCCTTCATTAAAAAAGCCTCACAAGTGTCTCCTCTAATGTAGGTCAAGTATTCAGTCATCACTATTATTATTATTGCTCATAGTTACAATTAATGATTTGAAGGGTTATTAGGGTTATTAGGCTATAAGCTGAAATAAAACATAAATATTAGATGAAAAACATAAATGAAAATGAGAAATGTGGAAAATGACTGAAATAAAATAAGTTGAAGTACTAAAATAACTCAAACTAAACTGAAATAAAAATGTTAACGCTAAATAGAAATCATTTTAAAAAGCACATCATTTTACTAAAACTTAAACTAAAATTAAAATGAACACTGAAAATAAAAAGCGAATTCAAAATATTAATAAATAATATAATAGTATAGAATTAATACTAAAATAACACCGCTAAGTAGTAAACTCAGTGTTATTTTTATATAATATAGTTTCTGTTTATATTTTGAATTAGATTTTATATTTTGTTTTTACTTTATTTTTAGTTAAATTATAAGTAATGGTGTGTATTTGTCATTTATTTAAATATTTATTTGTTGGTTTTAGTTAATTTTTTTAAAGCACAAAAATATTACTAAAATTTGAAAACTGAAAATATAAAAATAAAAGCTAATTCAAAATATTAACAAATACTGTATAAATAATACTAAAATAACACTACTAAACTCTGCAACAGTGTTATTTTAGTATCACTTATATTCTGTTATATTTTTGTTAATATTTTGATTTAGACTTTCTTTTTTTAAAGTTTCACTTTAATTTTAGTTTTAGAAATTTTATTGTGTTTTAGTAATTTTTTTTTAAATATGTCTATATAGATTTTTTGTTTTAGTTAATCTAGTTTTAGTTATTTAAGTTAAACTAAATGAAAAAGAGCTGAAATAAAATAAAGTTTATTTGATATTTTTCCCTTTTTTTTCTTTTTACATTTAAAAAAATCAATATTTTATTTTATTTCGGTTAATGCTTATTTTGTTTCAAGTAACAAATTTTTAATGGTTTTAATTTTACTTTCAGTTAATGATAAAAACATGCTTAGTACTGTAAACTAATCTGACAATACTGACAATAAAAAAATCAGACTGAGAACATCTGAGACAAAACTGACACTTGACTGAAACACATACATGAGCTCTGAAAGAGAAACCTCAGAGTAACAGTATTGTCCTACACTAGAAACAGCTCCAGTCTTTCTGACTTCCACTGCCTCAGGTTTCTCGTGAGCTCTCCTGGAGTCTCCATGTCCTTCACATGCATCTGTGTTTTTCCTCTGTCCTCTGCCATGTGTGTTAAATAAGTCTAGAGTATCCACGTCAGACGCAGACCCCCTCGGGCTCCCGCAGGTTCTGGCTGAAGACCCCCCAGCCAGCTGCATGTGAATAAACAAAGACAAAGCGGCTTCGGCGGCTCCTACGGTCCCCCATGATGCTCTCCTGGGGCTTGGCTCACAAACGCTCACCAAACAAAGCAGAAGAAAACTGCTCAGGAGACGCAATAGAGATGTGTTTCTACTCTAAAAGTCCTGAGGAGAAATAAAATCAGAGCTAAAACAAGAGTAGATGAGGTTTTTAGCTCAACTCTCCCACTGATCTCATTTTTGTCTAGGAGAACAATTGAGGTTATAATGTGTTTTCTGGTATTTCGCAATACTGTGTTTTTGGACATTACAATGGCAATACTATAGTATTTTGGGGGCAATACCATGTTTTTGGAGATGTACCATGACAATACTATAGTATTTTGGACAAGGTAATATGGCAATACCATGTTTGTGGACATGTATTATGGCAATACTATAGTATTTTGGGGGCAATACCATGTTTTTGGACATGTATTATGGTAATACTGTAGTACTTTGGGGGCTTTACCATGCTTTTGGACAGGTGCCATGGCAATACTATAGTATTTGGACTATACCATGTTTTTGGACATTCACCATGGTAAACCTACAGTATTTTTGGGCAATACCATGTTTTTTGTACATGTACCATGGAAATACTACAGTATTTTTTTGGGCAATACCATGTTTTTGTACATGTACCATGGAAATGCTACAGTATTTTAGGGGCAATACCATGTTTTTAGACATGTACCATGGAAATACTACAGTATTTTTGGGCAATACCATGTTTTTGTACATGTACCATGGAAATACTACAGTATTTTAGGGGCAATACCATGTTTTTAGACATGTACCATGGAAATACTACAGTATTTTTTGGGCAATACCATGTTTTTGTACATGTACCATGGAAATACTACAGTATTTTAGGGGCAATACCATGTTTTTAGACATGTACCATGGAAATACACCAGTATTTTTAGGCAATACCATGTTTTTGTACATGTACCATGGAAATACTACAGTATTTTAGGGGCAATTCCATGTTTTTAGACATGTACCATGGAAATATTACAGTATTTTTGGGCAATTCCATGTTTTTAGACATGTACCATGGAAATATTACAGTATTTTTGGGCAATTCCATGTTTTTAGACATGTACCATGGAAATATTACAGTATTTTTGGGCAATTCCATGTTTTTGTACATGTACCATGGAAATACTACAGTATTTTAGGGGCAATTCCATGTTTTTAGACATGTACCATGGAAATACTACAGTATTTTAGGGGCAATACTATGTTTTTGTACATGTACCATGGAAATACTACAGTATTTTAGGGCAAATCCATGTTTTTAGACATGTACCATGGAAATACACCAGTATTTTTGGGCAATACCATGTTTTTGGACATGAATCATGGCAATACTACAGTATTTGGGGGTAGCGATGCATTACTATTCTAAAAGTCCTGAGGAGAAATAAAAACAGACCTACAGTGCTATTAGATGTGGATATCAGCTCAACTCTCCCACTGATCTCATTTTCATCTAGGGGAAACAATTGAAGTATAATGTGTTTTCTGATTTATTATGAGGCCCAAACTGGCTAGTACAGTAACCACATTCTTAGACATGACTGAGCACTGAAACCAAAGCAGCCAGATATTGGTGCATTTGGCACAGAAACGTCCCGTTTGTGGAAACCCACGTCGCGGTTCTTCTCACGCAGACAGCGCCATCACAAACAGGTTTTTCAAACCAGCCCCTGCCAAAACTTTCCCTATTATTTCCTGTCACCTCAGAATGATCCGCTCCACCAACGTCTTTTCCATATGAATACTTCCTGCGAGGATATTTTCATATTTTCACATGACCCCAAACACTGGCGCCCACAAAGCACATCTGTTCACGTCTACTGATCAGAGACCGGTTTGTGTTTATCTGAACAGGTTTACCAAACAGAGTCTGGATCAAACTAGAAAATCCAGAAGGATGAATAAACACAGGAAACTTACTTTGTCTCGAATAAAAACAGCTGTCTAAAGTCTAATTTAAAAGTCTAATTTTGGATTGCTTGGCATTTGGACATTATAAGCATCACAGCAACAAACTGGGAGTCAAAATAAGTGTAAATGTGTCTCTACCAACTAAAAATTCAATAGTCAAACAATGGTCTACTGGACAAGACACTATAGCAATACTCTAGTATTTTGAGAGCAATACCATGTTTTTGGACATGTACCATAGCAATACTCTAGTATTTTGGACAAGATACTATGGCAATACTGTTTTTGGACATGTACCATGAAATACTATAGTATTTTGGGGGTAATACCATGTTTTGGACATGTATCATGACAATACTATAGTACTTTGGGAGCAGTACCATAACAATACTATAGTATTTTGGGAGCAATCCCATAACTATACTATAGTATTTTGGAGGCAATACCATGTTTTTGGACATGTATCATGGCAATACTATAGTATTTTGGGAGCAGTACAATAACAATACTATAGTATTTTGGGAGCAGTACCATAACAATACTATAGTGTTTTGGGGGCAATACCATGTTTTTGGACATGTATCATGGCAATACTATAGTATTTTGGGAGCAGTACAATAACAATACTATAGTATTTTGGGAGCAGTACCATAACAATACTATAGTATTTTGGGGGCAATACCATGTTTTTGGACATGTATCATGGCAATACTATAGTATTTTGGGAGCAGTACAATAACAATACTATAGTATTTTGGGAGCAATCCCATAACTATACTATAGTATTTTGGAGGCAAATACCATGTTTTTGGACATGTATCATGGCAATACTATAGTATTTTGGGAGCAGTACAATAACAATACTATAGTATTTTGGGAGCAATCCCATAACAATACTATAGTATTTTGGGGGCAAATACCATGTTTTTGGACATATATCATGTAGGGGTACATTTTTTACAATAGTGCTCTCATTATAAGTTTATGTATATGACAGTAGTTATTAATGTTCTGCATTTCTGTTTTGAGTTGCGCGCGCTGAAGATGACCAGTAGAATGAAGCATTTGATAGCAGGTTTTTAATCAACTCATCATTTATCGCATATAGAATACACTTCATTATTTATACAACATAACGTTAACATTACGACTTATACATTTACATTTATGCATTTAGCAGACGCTTTTATCCAAAGCGACTTACATTGCGTTCAAGTTTATACATTTCTATCAGCTCTCAGCTCTTGCTTTCCCTGGGAATCGAACCCATGATCTTGGCGTTGCTACCGCCATGCTCTACTATTTGAGCTACAGGAAAGCCTATAGGCTATCTGCATAAAATGCCCCGAATGCGAACGTGTCTGCGCGGCTCTGAATGAACTCCTTTTGTGGACACGTTCTTCATGCAACAACGTGCAGAAACACGGCAACTAAACTCTAAAAATTCACAGTGTTTTATTATAATAGTGTTCTCATGGCAATACGATGTTTTTGGACATGTACCATGACAATACTACAGTATTTTGGGGGCAATACCATGTTTTTGGACATGTACCATAACAATACTATAGTATTTTGGGGTAATACCATGTTTTTGGACACGTACCATGACAATACTATAGTATTTTGGGGGTAATACCATGTTTTGGACATGTACCATGGCAATACTATAGTATTTTGGGAGTAGTACCATAACAATACTATAGTATTTTGGGGGCAATACCATGTTTTTGGACATGTACCATGGCATTACTCTAGTATTTTGGATAAGATACTATGGCAATACTGTTTTTGGACATGTACCATGAAATACTATAGCATTTTGGGGGTAATACCATGTTTTTTGGACATGTACCAAGGCAAGTACTATAATATTTTGGAAAAGGTACTTTACAAAATGGAAATTAAAATAACAAAATAGTGTAAAGGTGTTTCCACTGCCTAAAAAGTACCAAAAAGTACCATGGTATTATCAAAGGTCTTCTGCACATGGTAATACAGCAATACTATGAATTTTTTTTTTTGTTTGTTTCTCCCTGGAAATGTACTTGCTGAATGCAGATTAGTCTGAAATAAAAACAGTCTGGTCTAGTGTTGTTATCTAAAGTCCACATGATATCTAGTTTAATCAGTTTCAAGGAGGTTGATTGCAAACATGTTGCGTCCTTCTCACTACTGTAGTTTCTCTTATAATAGTTACGGGTCAAATGTGGGAAGCTGATATTTTATCAGTATAAAAAGGCAAACAGAAGAACACGGAGACAGTTTTTCTTGGCGTCCAGACCGAGAGAGGAGACTGACCTCAGAGGAAGTCTTTCAGACTTCTGATAGTCAAGACTAAACAGGCGGTCGGACTGACAGTGACTGAACTGCTAAGATGGATTCATACTGGACCAGTTTGGGAAACCTGTTTGAAAACAGTCATTATTCTGTTTGGAGACTGCTAAAATAATACACTGTAGCTTTAAATATGCAGTACTGATGATGTAGAGGTTGTTAATTAGCATATTTGGAGGTTTTGTTTGTAGAACAGAATAAACTGCAGAAAACCATCATTATTTTTGTCCAACAAATCCATAAATGCAGTCCAAATATTCTGAATTTATATAAACAGCCTTAAAAATCAAGGCTGTTATCTGTGGTTCCATGAAGAACCTTTAGCATCCAAGGAAAATTTATAGTGGGAAGAAGGTTCTTTAGATTATTAAAATGTTCTTAACACTAAGAAAACACGGTTCTTTGAAGAAAGCCTTTTGGGGAACCAAAAAATGATTCTTCTATGGCATTATTACAAAAATCTTTTTTAAGAGTGTTGAAGAACCTTTTGAAGAACAATGGAAAGGTTCTATGGATGTTCCAAGGTTCTTCATGGAACCATCAATGCCAATGAAGATCTTTTATTTTTCTTTTATTCACAAGAACCATTTTTTCTTAAAGTGGAGAACATTTTAAAAATCTAATGAACAGATTTTGCAAAGTAAAAGTTCCATGGATGTTAAAGGTTCTTCATGGAACCATCAATGACAAGAGCCTTTATTTTCAAGAGCATATGACAAATGGATGTACCCCAAAAAAGACCAATATTCAATATTCAACAAGCTCTTTTCATTTTCACGTCTTCCATTCGCCTTCAGCCATGTCAGAATATAAATAGCCTCATTAATTTCTTTGCTAATGGGGGGGAAGAAGTAATTAATGATGGCAATCATGAATAATGTATTACTATGCTACAGAGATGCTGGTTAATCAGTGGCTGGAAAATGACAATCATTATTTAACCTCAAATTTTCTACATGTCCATATTACATCTGCATTTATTTCCCTCTAAAAACTGACCACACAGAGAATATCTGAACCAGAAAAGCACAGGCAGTAAAAAGGCTTTTTACTTTAGGAGTTCTGGCTCTCGGATGTAACTCAGGTGTTAATTTCGGGATCGAGACCCTGCAGACAAACTCAACCACAGCATCCGTTACAGTTTTTTTCAACTGCTTACACACTAAATCTTTACTTGTCACACAGTTTCTGAAAGCTGTCACTCAAACAGCAGAAGCACACACTAAATCTACAAAACCATACACTAATTCTCAGCCTTTGACTCAGTTTTCAATTTCATAAAAACACATTTGCAAAACACAACACACAATTCTCTATGTAGCACACACAAATCTAACAGGAATTAATATTATGGCAAAGGTGTTTGCAAATGTTTGCTTTTGAGACGTGTTTGAGATATTTTGAATGCAGTGCTTCATTTTGCAAGAGATGTGAGGCATTTTGCATTTTGTGTGTGCAATTCTTGAATTTGTGTGTAAAGTTTTGAAAAAAAGAGGCAAAGTTTTGAAAAGCCGTTTTTGTAAAGCAGTTGAAACAAACTGTAAGTCGGACTCGTTCAAAGCGGATCATTTGTAAAGGAATTAACCCCAACACTGCCCAGTAAATAAACCCAATCAAGGATGCGATCCCTTGGGATCAACCACAGACCCCACAGGAGGAAGATGAAGACGAGGGGTAATTGAGCTCTAGAACCTTCCCACAGACCGACTTCTGCTTTCTCTCTGCCGTCCGGATCTACCCAAGAGTTTAGACCTCGAGAAAGTCCAGCTCCAGCCTGCCATTATGACCTTCTCCTGACTAAACTCTTGGACAGGAGCCTAACATCACATCCCAGATCAAATCACAGGACACTGCGCTCAGTCGTGAGCCAAATCATCTCATGCAGTTACATCAGCGGCATTATTAAATCAATGAGCTATGAGCTGAATGAAGATTTTGATCGGAATGCTAAACCTAGATTCACATTGACTGAGCAAATCTCATCAGTAACTTGATTATTCTTGATTACTTCACAATTTGGACATTATAAACCTCTTAGTAACAAAATCCCAAAAGTACCATGGTATTATTTTCTGAATATGGCATTATGGCAATACTATATATTTTTTAGTATTTTAGACAAATAACTATGGCAAACCCATGTATTTGGACAAAGGTACTATGGCAATACTATAGTATTTTGGACATACTATGGCAAATACCGTGTTTTTTGGACATACCATGGTGATACTATAGTATTTTGGACAAGGAACTGTGGCATGTTTTTAGACATGTATCATGACAATACTGTAGTATTTTGGACATACTATGGCAAATACCATGATTTTTGTACATGTATCACAGCAATACTACAGTATTTTGGACAAGTAACTACGGCAAAATCATGTTTTTGGACATGCACCAAGGTGATAATATAGTATTTTGGACAAGTAATTACGGCAATACCATGTTTTTAGCATGGTATTGTTGGAGTAACATGTGCTATTGTACATATTAATCAATATCACAGTACATATTAAAGTACCATTGTATTACCCAACTGATACCACCACTTCACCGTGGTACTGTCACAGTAACCAACTCAGTACAGAATCAACTGATCATATCAATCAACATAACCACATCAATCAATCAATCAATCAATCATGACGTGATGCAAAAGAAGCCAAACTAGAGAAAACCTGTCAAGACCCACAACCATCCTCCTCCTCATCATCATGGGTGGTCTTAAACACTTTATAAACATGCATTCTTCTTCTTCTTTGTTTTAATGGCAGTTGGTATCCAAAGATAAGGTGCATTACCGCCACCTACTACACTGCAGTGTGGGCCTGAGTCAACTACCTCCCAAATAATAATAATAATAATAATAATAATAATAAATCAGCTGTGTCCTGTCTAAATGACTACCGTCCCATAGCACTGACTCCAATCATAATGAAGTGCTTTGAGAGGTTAGTCATGCACAACATCAAAACCAGCCTCCCCAACACACTCGATCCGCTCCAGTTTGCATACCGTCCAAACCGCTCCACAGACGATGCAATTTCCTCCACCCTCCACCTGGCTCTTACCCACCTAGAAAATAAAGACTCTTATGTTAGAATGCTGTTCATTGACTTCAGCTCAGCATTCAACACAATAATCCCACAACAGCTCACAAATAAACTAAACCTACTGGGCCTTAACAATTCCCTCTGTAATTGGATTCTGGACTTTCTAACCGGAAGACCTCAGTCAGTCCGTGTCGGCCACAACACCTCGAGCACTACCACACTGAGCACAGGTGCCCCACAAGGCTGTGTGCTCAGCCCGCTGCTCTTCACGCTGCTGACCCACGACTGCACTGCCAAGTTCAGCTCCAACCACATCATCAAGTTCGCTGATGACACAACAGTGGTAGGTCTCATCAGCAACAACGATGAAACGCACTACAGAGAGGAAGTGGCACAGCTGGCTGAATGGTGTGGTGCAAACAACCTGTCCCTCAATGTGGAGAAGACAAAGGAGGTTGTGATGGACTTCAGGAGAAACTCCGCTGATCACCCCCCACTGACCATCGACAGCTCGCCTGTGGAGAGAGTCAGCAGCACTAAATTCCTGGGGGTGCACATCACAGAGGACCTCACCTGGACCACCAACACCATGTCACTCTCCAAGAAGGCACAACAGCGCCTACACTTCCTCCGCCGGCTGAAAAGAGCAAGTCTCCCTCCACCCATCCTCACCACTTTCTACAGGGGCACCATTGAGAGTGTGCTGACCAGCTGTATCACTGTCTGGTACGGGAACTGTACTGCAGCAGACCGCAAGACCCTCCAGCGGACAGTGAACACAGCTGCAAGGATCATCGGTGCCCCTCTCCCCTCCATCCTGGACATTTTCCTCAAACGATGCTCCAGCAAAGCCAACAGTATCGTAAAGGACTCCACACACCCCTCCCACAGTCTCTTCCAGCTCCTACCATCAGGTAGACGGTACCGGAGCATCAGAGCCCGCTCTGCCAGACTGCTCAACAGCTTTTTCCCCCAGGCTGTGAGAGCCCTGAACTCAAGTCACCCCGCCCCTCTCTGAATCCCCATACAAACCCCCTACCTCCTGAAACATGGACAATCTGGAACTTATGGAACTTTGTTTGTGCAATCGAAGAGTGCTACAGGTGAGTGGGCCTGTACAAACCACCTATAGTAGCACACTCTCTTCCTCTATGCGCACTAGTCACTTTTCACACACACTGCTGTGTGCACACAAATCCCACAAAAAGACTCAGTAATATCAGTAATATATGTATGTTTACATGCTCATGCACTACAAATCATCCTGCACTGTTCCCCAGCCAGCTGCTTGAACTCACATTGTCTCTCTTTGCACATGTACAGTATTTATCTGAAGCATTCGTATAGTTTGTATAGTTTGTATTTTTTAGTTTATGTATAGGTAAATTTTTTATATAGATAGATTTTGACTATAAATATACTATCAGTAGGATAGTTTGTGTATAGGTTTATATTGTTTTACCTCATTGCTGTATGCCTGTATTATGTAGCACCGTGGTTCTGTGAGGCACGACATTTCGTTCCACTGTATGCCCCCGCATGTAGCGGAATGACAATAAAGCTCAACTCAACTCAGCTCAACTCAACTCAACTCAACTCATAATAATAATAATAATATCTTCAATTCTGTTATTTAAGCCAGTTCTTATAATAAATATAAATATAAATTACCATTTATAATGGTTTTAATGGTTAAAAGTTGATGGTTTGTAATGGTATTTGTAGTGAAAACCATTAGAATTTCTGTAATGGTTTCTATTGTTTTGTTTTTCCAGCAGGGTTGTAATCTGTAACCTCTTGCATTTCCAAAGTAACCTTCCCAACACTGCACATATGCAATCCTGCCTGTTCTTTGATGATATCGATAAGCTCGCGCGCGTCACTGACCTCTGCAGACACCTGTCTCAGGTGCGAGCGCGGGTCCGGTTCTGTTGAGCGCCGCGCAGGTGAGTCCAGATCCGCAGAAGCCCAGAGTCCAGTCCGGTCCGCCGCACAGCTCCAGCTCCAGCCGGGAGCAGTGCTCGCATTCAAGAGCCCCAGTCGCCCGAGCGCTGAAGCCCAGCAGCAGCACACTGAAAAACCACAAGCAGCTCTGGCGACGCATCGTGACGCGCTCTGATGAACTTCACAGAGTCTCAGACGCGCAAACCCAAATAAATCCAGAATACAGAGCTCAGCAAACTTCCCACAGACTTCCAGCTGCGCGATCCTCGCTGGGACTGACGCACGTTTCCAGTGAGTGAAAAGTGCTGGTAAAGCTGTTACAGTGATGATGAAGATGATGAAGATGATGATGACTCTGTCCGTGTCACTGAATCACTCACACTCAAACTGAGTCTCAAACACGCGTTACAGCGAGAGAGATATCAAAGCCACGCCCCCTGACGATGACTGACGCGGAGCTCGTCCAATCACAAGCAGCGAAAAGAGCTCAGCACAAACAGATGAATGAAGCATCAGTTACTTTTATCAGCAGATGTTGCTTTTCAGTTTCTTTGTTTATATGCACAGAAACACTGTTGCATTTAATTGCATTGCATTGTTTATTTCTGCCCTTCTTTTATATAATTCATTTGGACCAATTTAAATGAACTGAAAGGTTATATCTCGAACAAGTGCAATATTTCATTGTGTACGTTTTTATTTATCATGGTCAACATGTCAACTATACTTCC
This sequence comes from Spinibarbus caldwelli, assembly GCA_039654775.1. Lineage (NCBI taxonomy): Eukaryota > Metazoa > Chordata > Actinopteri > Cypriniformes > Cyprinidae > Spinibarbus > Spinibarbus caldwelli. Next base: position 1,276,119 of record CM077250.1, read on the forward strand.
TCAGCACTTGTCACTTCCAGCTTAATTGCACATAATGTCTACTTTTTTCACACACATAGTCACATTGTCTTGAGTTATGTGTCCTCTGTGTACTGTGTTGAATAGCGTATTGTGTATATTATATATTGCATTATGTATATTATATTGTATTGTACAGAGTATTGCGTATAATAGTAGTCTTTAGTGTATAATACATTAATTAAATGTATTTTTGGTCTGTTTCTTTGCTTTGGCTGTTTCTTTCTTTCTTTCTTTCTTTCTTTCTTTCTTTCTCTTAATCAGTGTTTCACACTTTAAAACACTTTCCACTGTAAGCGTTGACAGAAAGTCTGTGGTTTGCATGTGATCACAGACCGCAGTGATCAGCAGTGATGGATGATGATGTGAAAATCATGAATGTCAAATGAACTGTGTTCCCAAAACATCCATCTTTCACCGTCTGATTCATGAGGCACATGAATGATCCGTTCTGTTTTCTTTTTCTTCTCCTCCATCAGAGAGTTCAGGTCAGATTCTCTAAACAAATGCTTGTATGTATGTATATATACACTGCCATTCAAAAGTTTGAGATCAGTAAGATTTTTAATGTTTTTTTTTTTTTTAATGGAGGCTCTTATGCTCATCAAGGCTGTATTTATTTGATCAAGAATACAGAAAAAACAGTAATATTGTAAAATATTTTTGCAATTTCTAATATTGGTTTCCTATTTTAATATACTTTAAAATATAATTTATTTCTGTGATGCAGCGCTGAATTTTCAGCATCATTACTCCAGTCTTCAGTGTCACATGATCCTTCAGAAATCATTTTAATATGCTGATTTATTCTCAGTATTGAAACTGTTGTGCTGCTTAATATTTTTTTTGGAACCTGTAAAACCTTTTTCTTTGATTCTTTGATGAATAAAATGTTAAAAAGAACAGCATTTATTCAAAATAGAAATCTTTTTTTTTAACAATATAAGTCTTTTCTATCGCTTTTTGTCCATTTAAAGCATCCTTGCTGAATAAAAGTAGTGATTTCTTTATAAAAAAAAAAAAGTAGAAAAAATGTACTGACTCCAAACTTTTGAATAGGAGTGTATGTTGTAACACAAAATTTCAATTTTGAATAAACTCTGTTCTTTTTAACATTTTATTTATCAAAGAATCCTGAAAAATAGTATCACAGGTCCCAAAAAACATTAAGCAGCACAACTGTTTCCAATATTGATTATAAATCAGCATATTAGAATGATTTCTGAAGGATCATGTGACACTGAAGACTGGAGTAAAGATCCTGAAAATACAGCTTTGATCACAGAAATAAATTACATTTTAAAGTGTATTAAAATAGAAAAAAATTATTTTAATTTGCAATAATATTTCACAAAATTTTTGATCAAATAGATACAGCCTTGATGAGCAGAAGAAACTTCTTTAAAAAACATAAAAAGTCTTACTGATCTCAAACTTTTGAACGGTGGTATATATATTAGTGCTGTCAAACGATTAATCGCATCCAAAATAAAGGTTTTTGTTTACATAATATATGTGTGCAGTGAATATTTATTTATGTATATATAAATACAAACACATGCATGTATATATTTAAAAAATATGTTATGTTTATATATTAAATATATTTATATATAATATAAAATATAAGAATATGAATATATAAATGTATATACATGTAAATATTTTCAAAATATATAATGTATGTGTGTGTATTTATATAGCTATACATAATAAATATACACAGTACACATGCATATATTATGTAAACAAAAACTTTTATTTTGAATGCGATTAATCGCAATTAATAATAATAATAATAATATATATGTAGAGAGAGAGAGAGAGAGAGAGAGAGAAAGAGAGAGAGAGAGAGAGAGAGAGAGACAGGCAGAGAGAGAGAGAGAGAGAGAGAGAGAGAGAGAGAGAGAGAGAGAAAGAGAGAGAGAGAGAGAGAGAGAGAGAGAGAGAGAGAGAGAGAAAGAGAGAGAGAGAGAAAGAGAGAGAGAGAAAGAGAGAGAGACAGAGAGAGAGAGAGAGAGAGAGAAAGAGAGAGAGAGAGAGAGAGAGAGAGAGAGAGAGAGAGAGAGAGAGAGAGAGTGTTATAGTTCTGTGTCGATGTCCTCTGTGTCTTGAAAGCAAAGCCAGATGATCTAGAGGAAGTGTATTTAATTACTCAGAGTTTCCATCACAGGTTTTCTAGCTCTTGTACTGAGATAAGTTGAGGATTTGAGAGGAGACGCTTCCACACACACCTCACTAATCAATGACGGCCAGTTATCAGGCTAAAGGAGAAACTGGAGTGTTACAGCACACACACACGACCTCTGACCTCTGCTCTGATGATGTTAAGGGTCAAGTTTCCACCTCTGTGTCAAAGGTCACGGGGTCAGAGAGCACAGGAGCCTGTTATGGAGGAACAACAGAGGACAAATGTCTTCCCGTAAGGTTTGTTCAGCTCGCTGCTTTCTTCAGCTTGTACACATTTCAGTGCTGTTTACTGAGTCGATCTCAGTTTTACTTTACAAAGTCATCAGATGCACTGTTTTCACCGAGCAGAAGATCACAGACGTGAGGTGGAGCCGGTCACGTGTGTCACGACTTGAAGAGGTTTAGGACAAAGAGCACGACATCCAAACAAATGTAACTTCTGAAGGAGATATAATTCTGTTGAATAATGCATAATTTGAGTCCTGAATACTTTTAAATAAACACAGTTTTCTAAATAAATCTGTGGTCATTAATCTTGAAAATTACTTTGAAAAGACACAATTACTATGACACTGAAGTTAGATCTTAATCTTAATCATTTTAATCTTTTCTTCCATGTGACATATCCAAGTGAAATTAATTATACATAAATTAATTATTTTACATGATAATTATTATACATTAATTAATATATTTTTTATAAATATAACATTTTCATTTTAAATGTTATTTATTTTATACTAATTTTATTTTAGCTACAAAAATTAGAAATGTAGCTGAAATAATATTAGTATACAATAAATAAAATCTATTTTATATTTTTATGTAAAGTACAAAATAAATAAAATTTTTAATGAAAATTTTGCAAATATATGTATGTGTGTGTGCATATATATATGTATATGTATATATATATATATATATATATATATATATATATATATATATATATACATATAGTATAAATTTATTTTTATTATTTTAGTTATTTTATTAACTACATTTCTCATTTTTGTTACTAAAATCTTCTTCTTCTTTCGTCTTCTCCCAATTAGGGGTCACCACAGCGGATCATCCGTCTCCATTCTGCTCTGTCCTCTGCGTCTTCCTCTGTCACACCAACCACTCGCATGTCCTCCATCACCACATCCATGAACCTCCTCTTTGGTCTTCCTCTTCTCCTCCTGCCCGGTGGCTCCATCCTCAGCACTCTTCTCACAACATACCCTGCATTCCTTCTCTGCACATGCCCAAACCATCTTAGTCTCACCTCTCTCACTTTGTCTACAAACTGTCCTACCTGCGCTGTCCCTCTAATATGCTCATTTCTGATCCTGTCCATCCTCGTCACTCCCAAAGTAAATCGCAGCATCTTTAACTCTGCCTCCTTCAGCTCCTTCTCCTGTCTTTTTGTCAGTGCCACCACCTCCAAGCCATATAACAGCTGCTCGTACTACTGTCTTGTAAACTTTACCTTTCACTCTTGCAGGTATCCTTCTATCACAAATCACTCCTGACACTCTTCTCCACCCACTCCACCCTGCCTGCACTCTCTTCTTTACTTCTCTACCACACTCTCCATTACTTCGGACAACTGACCCCAAGTATTTAAACTCATCCACCTTCACCACATCTGCTCCTTGTAACTGTACCGTTCTGCTTCCCTCTCTCCCATTTATGCACATGTACTCTGTCTTGCTCCTACTGACTTTCATTCCCCTTCTCTCCGGTGCGTACCTCCACCTCTCCAAACTCACCTCCACCTGTTCCCTACTCTCACTACACATCACAATATCATCTGCAAACATCATGGTCCCTGGAGGTTCCTCCCTGATCCCATCCGTCCACCTGTCCATCACCATTGCAAACAAGAAAGGGCTAAGAGCAGATCTTTGATTCAATCCGACCTTCACCTTGAGCCAGTCTGTCATTCCTACTGCACACCTCACCGCTGTCACACATGTCCTGCACCACCCTCACATACTTCTCTGCCACACCTGACTCCTCATACAGTACCACAGCTCTTCTCTCGGCACCGTCATAAGCTTTCTCTAAATCCACAAACACTGCAGCTCTTTCTGGCCTTCTCTATACTTCTCCAGCAACACTCTCAAAGCAAACACTGCATCCGTGGTGCTCTTACCTGGCATGAACCCATACTGCTGCTCACAGATCATCACCTCTCCTCTCAATCTAGCTTCCACTATCCTTTCCCATAACTTCATTGTGTGGCTGATCAGCTTTATGCCCCTGTAGTTACAGCAGCACTGCACATCTCCTTTGTTCTTATAGATCAGTACCAGTACACTTCTTCTCCACTCTTCAGGTATGCTCTCACTTTCCAAGATTTTATAAAAACAACCTGGTTAAAAACTTCACTGCCATCTCTCCTAGGCATCTCCACTGGTATCTCATCTGGACCGACCGCCTTTCCACTCTTCATTCTTTTCATAGCTGCGCTCACTTCATCCTCACTAATCCCCTGGACTTCACTATTTCCACATCACCCAACCTTCTCTCTCTTTCATTTTCTACATTCCTCAGTTCCTCAAAATACTCCATCCACCTTCTCAACACAATCTCCTCACTTGTCAGCACATTTCCGACTGCGTCCTTCATCACCCTGACCTGTAGCACATCCGTCCCAGCTCTATCTCTCTGTCTAGCCAGTCGGTACAGGTCTTTTTCCCCTTCCTCAGTGTTTAACTTCTCATACAGCTTGTCATACGCTTTTTCCTTAGCCTTCGCCACCTCTTTCTTTGCTTTGCTCCGCATCTCCTTGTACTTCTGACTACTTTCTTCATCTCTCTGACTATCCCACTTCTTCTTTGCTAACTTCTTCCTCCTTATGCTTTCATGTACTTGATGACATTTATCATCACCCCTTCAGTTTCTAGCTTTACACTCATCATTCTGTCAGACACTCTCTTCACCTCCAATACACTATTTACACACTCTTCCTTCAGAATTACCCCTTCGCCGCTTCTCTTTCCATCCACACCATGGTAGAACAGTTTGAATCCACCTCTGAAGCTCCTGGCATTTTTGTTACTAAAAGAAGTAAAATTAAATAAAGAAAAAACTACAACTTATTAAAAACTAGATAAATAAAAAAGAAGTAATAAAACAAACAAAAAATAACAAAATTAAAATGAAAACAACTTGAAAATATATGACCTAATTTAACATATTAACAAAAATTATAATAGTATATCAATGATACTAAAATAACACTGTTGCAGTAAACACAATGTATCATGCACTAAATAGGCCCAACAATATGCAAAATTATTAACAAAACTGAGGCTTGTCTTTATAGCTTAAGTGTTTGGTTTCTAAATATTTAGTTATCTGTGAAATAAATGGACATTCTGCAGTTTAAATCCAGTTGTGTAAAACTGTCTTGTTATTTGGGAGTCTGATCAAATCAGGTTGCAGGACTGCTTTTTCAATTTCTGGATCATTTGCCACACACAAGACACAGATGATCAAGTTGAGCACATTGCATTATGGGATACATGGGATACATGGGATACAGTATTCCATGCAGGCACCAGACGTCTATGTAACGTCTATGTAACGTAACGTCAGGTTGACGTTGGACATGACGTCAGACAGACGTTGCATTTTGGTTGAAAATGAAAATCGGGTTGACATCAATATTTGACGTCAATTTGACGTTGACTTAACGTTGGATTTTGGTTGCACAACCTAAAAACAACAAAATCTCAACATCAGCTGACGTCGGTATTGGACATCAATTTAACTTTGACATTAGACGTTGAATTTACGTTGAATTTTGGTCACCCGACGTCGCAACCGAAATTTAACCAAATATCAACGTCTTATGACGTTGTGTGCCTGTTTTGTGCCTGCTGGGTAGCTTTGGTTATGTACATTTACATTTATGCATTTAGCAGACAAAAGCTAAACTTATTGCATGTTATATTGCACATTTTGTCAAATGAAGCAGGTCATCCTGTTATTTTATGCACATACTGCAATCACAGGCGGCTGTGTGCTTTTGTGCACATAACCGAATGCAATGCAAGCTACATTTTGCATGATTTCTTAAGGTGAATTATTGTTATTTGGTCTCTGAATGAAAGCCGTGCAGTGATGTGGTTTCTCATTGTCAAGTAGAGTTTTATTTGAAACATTCACCCATAAATCTCAGGCTTTTACCCCCAGTGCAGTAGCATGTGTGCCAGGAGATTGTGCAATCAGGAAAAACTCACACAGAAATAACTTCAAATCATCCGCTCTCACACTGAGAAAAACAATCGCCGTCTTCCCACCGTGCTTTAAATGCATCAAAGGCCATTTCTCACCAACACAGAGATCATAAACAAGTCTGTTTTTAGTGTAACTTCTTGTACTGAGACGCTTCATTTCATGGGTTGAAGGTGAACAGTAGATTATGCCACAAACTAAATCAGTAGCTGAAGAATGCAGAGGTCAGTGTCAGGGGTCAGAGAGTTCAAAGCAATGCAGACCCTGATACTGATCCTCGTTAAAACTGTCATTTCTCTTGTAAATTCTTTCTCTGAACGTTTAAACATTCGCACAATAAGCATCACATCAATCACCGCTCTTCGTGGGAAGCGAATGCTGTTGTTTTCCTGTTTCTGCCGTGACTCTGAGCCCCTTCACATCGCTGTGTGGAAGTCAAACTGTTGCTGGTGTTTTTATAAACACACTGCGGGATGTAACGCCGCAATCACTGGCATCGCAGTTCAGAGAGGTTTGTTCTGAACTCAAAAACGATGATGCATCAGAGCACTTGGCCGGTTTTTAAGTTGCAAACTAGAAAAAGATGTGCTGGCGTTCATTTCTGTCTGAATGAAATCAAATAAACTTGCATTGCATTGCATTGCATGCAAAAAAAAAAAAAAAAAAAAAAAAAAGGCACTTTGCCTATTCTTTATCTTCCTTCCTAATGTATTCATCTAATAAACCTGGCATTGTTTATTAAGAACATTTTGGCAAATTGCTTTTGCTCCTTTTTTGTAAGTCACTAAATGCATACATGTACATGTCAGTGCAGTTATTAGTCAGCAATCTGTTTATTAAGTAGTAGTTTATCTCATACAGGTCTTGATCAGTTCTAGATTGTTATTTGTGTAATTCTTCAACAGTGTAAAGAGAAAACTCTATGGACTGTATTAACTCATGTTTCTGCTCTTATTGTGAATGATTCATCAGTGATGTTATTATTAAGAAAATAGTAGTTTATACCCAGATCACAGGGAACTTTCACTTAAAACTTATGGAACGTTCTTATGACATTATTAATATTTGATATGCATTCTTGTAATGCTGAGAGGAAACGCTCTTGGAACAATGTTCTCAGAACGTCTTTATGATGTTATTTGTACGTTCTCAGAACTAAGTTGGATAATGTTTTTCAGTATAATTTTCAATAGCATTTTTATTTTAATAACATTTTCAAAATGAAAAAATGGAACGTTCCTCTAATGTTTGCATAACCAAGAAAAAATGTTCTATTAATATTAAAAATTGGGTCTTTTAAAATGTTGAGAGAACACTGAAATGTAACATTCTCATATCATTTAAAAATCATAAAATGGAATGTTCCTTTAACGTTTGCATAACCAATAAAAAAAAACATTTTTTAAAAAATATAAAAAATGGTGTTTTAAACATTGAGAACATTCATATGTAACATTCTCATAATGTTTTCAAAATGATAGAAGGAAACATTCCTCTAACGTTCATATAACCAAGAAGAAATATTCTTAATAGATTAAAAAACTGGACATTTTGAATGTTTAAAAAACCAAGAAATAAAGTTTTCATAACTTTTTCAAAATGATAAAATGGAATGTTCCTATAATTTTTCAAAAAACCATGAAGAACCATTCTTAATGCATTAAAAAAACTGGACATTTTGAACGTTGGAAGTACAGTCAAATGAAACATTCTCATGACGTTCTCCAAATTATAAAATGAAATGTTTCTCTAACATTTGTATAACCAAGAAGAAACCCATTAACACATTAAAAAACTGCACTTATATATAAACGAATGAACAAAATGGAGCTATTTTGTGTCTTTACACACACCTGCAATGAAATTCAGAGCCAATGCACTAACAATATGTTGTGTGCATTGTTAAAAAGTCAATGAAAAAGAGAAAAAAATATCCAAGACTACAGACTGCACAGGTGGGGGTTTAACTCTGAATGATTTACTGCAGTATAACGATAGTAAAACATTTGAGTTCTGCTAAGCTGAGCATCGAGTCAGTATATTCCGCTGATTGGGTTTGTCTGAACTCGCTTTGTTTGACATTTTGAAGTGTCCGCTCTCGTTCTTCTTGAGGAACGTTAAGTGGTTCTCTCAGTATCTCAACATCTTTCTGACATGTTGAAGGCACAAATTCCAATGTGTATTGGAGAAAGGCTTGGCGTTAAGCTCTGGGATGGACAGCGCCGTCGCCTGTGGCCGGCTAAAGCTGTAACTGATGCTTTAAACGCTTGTAAAGAGCGATGAGGGTCAGGAGAGCTCACACCAAAAGCTCCTTCTGCAGCTAGAAGCGCAGGAATCAGCCTCAGGTAACGCAGAGGATTTACAGCCGCGCTTCCATCTGCTTCAGGAATGCCAGGCGCTCGTTTCAGGCCGGTAAAAACCCTCCGTAATTACAGTGTCATCAGCTCAAGTATGAAGGTGAAACCGCCACTTTACCAGGACCAGAGCAGCTGAGGATTCTGTGTCTGAACATAAATGCGCAAAACATACTTTCCTGCCAATATTCACTTAACTTAACTCTATTGTCCTTAAATTGCCCTCTTACGGATTTTTGAAAATGAGCTTTCATGCAGTGTGTAACACAGCTCTAAGTGAATGAAAAAATCCTGCAAAGTTTTAAATCTGAAAGTGCACCGTGTATAAAGTTATTGTCTCTCAAAAGAAAGAGTCGACTCTGAATCATTGAAACGAGTCGTTTTTAAAACGAATCCTAAGTTGACGTCAACAAACATTAGCATATTTTTTCTTGTATAAACTGAAAACAAGTTGAGAAAACTCAAAAATCTGCTGAAGCTGGTTGCCTTAAACTTTTAAGTTTTCTCAGCTTTTGATTTTTTACAGTGTATCTTACTGCACATTTTAACTGTATTATTCAACTTGTTCAACCTCTGTTCTTTACATTCAAATTGCCATACCAACAAATAATAGAAAAACTTAAAACAGATCCAGTAAAACAAGTATAAAACATCTTCATAAAAGACATATCCATATGAAAAGTTTGAAGTTTCCTCAAAAAATACATACATTTCTCTCTAATGATATCAGTGTTAATTTTAATTTGTGACCCTGGAGCACAAAACCAGTCTTAAGTGTCATTTTTTTCAAAATTGAGATTTATGCATCATCTGAAAGCTGCATAAATAAGCTTTTGATGTATGGTTTGTTAGGATAGGACAATATTTGGCTGAGATACAACTATTTGAAAATCTGGAATCTGAGGGTGCAAAAAAATCTAAATATTGAGAAAATCACCTTTAAAGTTGTCCAAATGAAGTTCCTAGCAATGCATATTACTAATCAAAAATGAAGTTTTGAGATATTTACGGTAGGAAATTTACAAAATATCTTCATGGAACATGATCTTAATATCCTAATGATTTTTGGCATAAAAGAAAAATGTATAATTTTGACCCATACAATGTATTGTTGGCTATTGCTACAAATATACCTGTGCTACTTATGACTGCTTTTGTGCTCCAGGGTCACAATTTTATCATCATCAAATACAGTGCCTAAATATTTGTACTCCTGGACCACTTCTACCTGATGTCCCTTAATGACAGCAGGCAGCACAGGTACAAAGTTCTTCTTACAGAAGTCAATAAACATCTCTTTTGTTTTAGAAGCATTCATATTTGAAAACGAAGCATCACACCATTGAATAAAATGATCTACCACTGGACCATGACTCCCATCTAACTCACTGAGGAGAGACGCAATCGCAAATTTAATAATGTGTCTCCCGTCAAAAACACTCCGACAATCATCAGTATATATCAGAATATTCATGAAGCCAAATTCAAGAGAATGAGATTTAGACTGCTTTGATGTCCAAACAAACTGAAAAACTATTGAAATTTGAGCTCAGTCAGATTCAGAATGACTTTAATCCCAACATAACCAAACGACAAATACGAAAAATCCCTTTTAAAACCATCAAAGCAGACCAGTCTCTGCGGCTAACAGCGAACATTCTCACAGTGTTTCTTAAAACTTACAGAAATGTTAGGACAAAACATTCTTAATGTAATGTTTATGGAACATTCTTATAACTATATTATTATTTGACATATGTTCTCATAATGTTGAGAGAAATGTTTTTAAAACAACATTCTCGGAACGTCCTCATGATGTTATTTGTACTTGATGAACTTTCTAAAAAACATCTTTGTAACCTTTAAATAACGTTATAATCACAACAAAAGAAAAAAATGGATATTTTACCGTTCCTAGAATATTAAAAACAAACATTCCAGGTGAAAATAAAATTAGTAGAATGTTAAGGAAATGTTTTAGTACAATTTACATAATGTTAGAATCACGACAAGAAAACTGGACATTTCAACATTTTAGAAACATTTCAAAATAATGTTCCCACACTGTTTTATAACCTAAATTTGTAACCTGGATAAGACTAGCAAAAGACCTGGTTTAAACTTTTTCCTCCCTTTAAATACTAAACAAACTGATGCTAGCAAAGATAAACTACCAAAAACAGCATGAAAATACCATCTACCATAGTAATACCACAGTATTTCTTGATGCAGATTCAAATGCCATGTAAACATGGTAATATTTACCATATAAATAGCTTGCATATGGCTATCATGAATGATTGGTATTTTTATGGTATTTATATGTTAAATATGGAACAGAAAATGCCATGATACTGCCATGTTTCTTGGACATCATGTAAAATCAATGCAAAACCTTTTGAGATTTTAGTCTTTGTTGCTTCTATATCATGTCTCTTCTTTCAAACTAGTGGAAAGAAAACACAAAATACACATTTAAAAGTATATTTATTGCACTTTATCTACTTGCGTCTGAAGATTTCAATTCCAATCCATATCTTTAAAGAGTTTTTTTCTCTCACAGACACCAAACTTTAAAGTTTTATTCCTCTCTATATTCTAAAGGTTTGTTCATATTTCAGTCACACATAAAAACATGGTGAAAAAAAATGTTTTCTGTCTGTTGACAGTATTTTCTGATTTATGGAGTGATAAAAAGAAAAATCCAAAATCCCCTCTGGAAAAACCTTTAACCTTAATATGACAACAAAAATCAAACAAGAATTATGAACCTGGCTTTATGCATGTCCGTTCTGAAAATGCAAATTAGTGCATATCTAATTAGATTAATGTCTCAGTTGCATATTTAAACATAACATATAAAAAAAAAAACTTGAAAGACAAAACAACTGTCTTAATGTGCTGTGATTAATGAAGTATTAGTGAACATCTTCACTCTATTGTCCTGTATAGAGTCCAGTTTTGCATGTGTTTGTGACGCCTCCTGGTGCTCATCAGTGCAGATGCACAATCAAAACAATCACTGAATCAACTTTGTAGTTGTTGTTTTTGGTGATTTTATATATTGTAATCCATTACTGATTCCAAATTACATGACAATTAACAAATTGTACCTAGTAACGTAATCCATTACATTACACATTTTAGGTAATATAATCAGACTATTTTTTGATCACTTTTAGATTACTTTTGAACCGTGAATGTGCAAATGTGTCACTTCATTATTAGCTTATTACCTTAAAATCTCAGGGGTTACTTCAGGTAAAATTATTAGATGAAAGAGGTTCCGCTGACAAAAAAGAGTTTTATAAATCCCTGCATTACATGTAAATAAGAAATAATGTGCATTTGTGCATTTTAATGTGTTTGAAAGACAAAAGCTTTCCAAAGACACAGTAATACATGATTAAATAACACACATAGTGAATAATTCAAATAAAAAATAATGTGTTCATCAGTAGTTGATGCAGTGATGAAATGGTGAGAAAATACTTATTAAAATTGAATCAATAAATTATGAATAATCTATTGTTATTGTGTGAATATGATGTAATTATGTAATCAATAAGTCTGATTACAAGTATTTAAAAAAAAAATCTAATTACAAGTACTTGATATTTGGGTAACACTTTATTTTAAGGTGTCCTTGTTAGACATGTTACATGCACTTACTATTATAATAACAATAAATTATGCATAATTGCATGCAAGTAACCCTAAACCAAACCCTAATCCTAACCCTAGCCATATAGTAAGTACATGTAGTTAATTAATTATACCCAGTACTTAAATGTATAATTACACTGTAACAAGGACACCTTAAAATAAAGTGAAACCGAAAACACTTAAAATTGAATCAATACATTATGAAAAATGCATTGTTATTGTGTGAATATGATGTAATTATGTAATCAATAAGTCTGATTACAAGTATTTAAACATTTAATATAATCTAATTACAAGTACTTGATATTTGAAATCAGATTACATGTAATCAGCACTAATTATGATGATGATGATGATGCTTGTTCTCAGGAGAGCTAAGATTGCCATAAAGACATAATAGTACATTAAAAGCAAAATCTATGGTGTTCCACGGTGAAATGACAATATGATAAAAATCATGAAATAAAGTGCAATTAAATGTTAAATCTGACCTAGATATGTCAGTAATTGTGTAACACTTTCACACAATTCCTCTGGTTCTTCATCACGTGTGTTTCAGGAACTCATTGTGTGTGTGTGTGTGTGTGTGTGTGTGTGTGTGTGTGTGGCAGGTTTCCTGTTTTCGGTCCTGTTAAATGCCAGCAAACAATGCTCGGAAAAAGAGCCAGTTCAGTGTCTAGACAGCCGTCTATCAGGCTGCGGGCGGCTCGTCTGGGTCTGGGTCGTCTAATCTTGCTCTGGAGGCTGATGGATATCAGCACATGATGCCTCGGCTGTGAAAATGACCCGTCGCGGTGAACCGCTGAGGAAAAAACCTGTCTGATGTTCACCACAGCAGGAAGACACAAGCCCAATCGCATGAACATAGCACCTCACAGCTGCGTCTGACGTGAAAGTTACGACTCTTCAGTCTAATTACAGATTTCTCTGAGATATCTTGTGTTCAAGTGTTTATATGAACTTTCACATCTTTTTTATTTATTTATTTTTTTTTTTATATATTTATGTGCAATTTAGTATCTAAGATAAAAATAAACAGACATAACTGCATCTCCCAGTATGCAACTATTGCAACTCCCAGTATGCAACTACCACATTTTGGTAAAACAGTATACATCATGCAATAAATATTTTTTATAAGCTTATTAGTTATTAGGTAACTGAAACTAAAGCTAATATTAAAAAAAAAAACAAACAAACAAAAAAACCTTTTGTTACATGAGGTAAAATAAACTTTAACTGTAGTAAAATATATAATTTTTTTTTAATTCAATTTTATTTTATTTTATTATTTTATTTCAGCTAGTTGCCAAGACAGCATTGCTAATTTTCATGTAGTTTCATTTTTAACTTTATTTTTTATTTATTTATTTATTTGTTTGTTTGTTTGTTTGTTTATTTATTTATTTATATTTCAGTCAGTTGCCAAGACAACATTTCTCATTTTCACTTGGATTAAATTGATGTACTAAAATAACTACAACTGAAATAAAAATGAATAAACTTTAGCTAAAATAAAGAAAATATATATAAAACATTTATTATTTGTTATTTTATTTCATCTAGTTGCCAAGGCAAAATTTGTCATTTTCATTTAGTATAACATAGAACTTTATTTTTTAATTAAAATGTTTTAAATTTAATTTTATTTTATTTTATTTCAGCAAGTTGCCAAGGCAAAATTTCTCATTTTCATTTAGTTTAAATACAAATTAAAAGCTGTATAGACATATTTAAAACAAAAACAACAAATATATTCAATTTTTAAATTTAAAGTAAAAAAAAAAAAAAAACTAATTCAAAATAATAATAAAAACTATAATGACATACCAAATGATACTAAAATAACAAAAACACAGAAGAAAATTACTAAAACTTTAAATATAAATTGTGAAACATATTTTCACACATGTAAATAAAAGGTCTAGTTGAGCATTGCACTGTGGGATACAGTATTGAGTACAGTTTTGTCTGTTATATTGGTGCATGTAACGCATGCATTAAATACAGAGTGTGTGCATGCACTGCTCAGCATGCATACTGTATACTATGGAAATACAGCACAAGTAGTATGCTAGTATGCTTCTGAGATCATCATGAGTGTTTGACGTGTCTGTGACGTCCAGCAGAGGGCAGGATGACACACACTTCAGCAGTTTCCCTGCTGTCCTCCTGGAAAGGCTTTGGGAAGCAGCTCAGTTCGGCCGCGCTAAACACTGAACATCTGCATGAATAAATCACTCCATACATGAAGCGTATGGTATTATGTCACAAGTCCAAACAAGCTCCTACTGTAGAGCAATATTAATAGAGGACGATAATGTTGATCAAACAAACATAACGTTCAGACTGATCCTCACAGGCTGTGTTTATTCATCTGATAGACACTTTTATCCAAAGCATCTTACAGTGAAATTTAGCATTGATTTGTGTTTTCTGGAGATCAAAGCTTTGAGTTTGAGTTTGCATCACTAGCGTCATGCACTGTTAGCTATGCTTAGAAAATATGATTCGATTCATTGATTTGATCTCTGTTTTGGTGATGAAGTAAGTGGTTGTGCACAGAAACACTTCATCACACAATCACTGATTCCCAGACAACAGGGAACATTCTCAGAAAGCTTTTCTCTAAAGTTAAGAACAAACTTCTTCCAGTAACAGTAACTGAAGCTTCATTCAGAGTTATCTGCTCTTTAATAATGTCCTCAAAACACTAGCACAAAAACATTATTTATACATCATTCATGGAACGTTTTTCTGAAACATTTTTGTTAGATGTTCGTCTAACTTTTTTTAAATGTTACTACTAGTTTCAAAACATTCTGGGGTTGATTATCTCTGGTTGTAAACTAGATAGAAACCTGACATTTTTAATGTCAGGGCCTTTAAGGCCTGTTCACACTAAGAACGATAACTATAAAGATAACTATATTGGTGTCCACATCAATGCACAATAACACTCTGTTTTTTATAACTGATTAGTATTGGAGAAATGTGTCACTGCATCACTGTCTCAGCAATGGATGCTCTGCAGTGAATGGGTGCCGTCAGAATGAGAGTCCAAACAGCTGATAAAAACATCACAATAATCCACAGCACTCCAGTCCATCAGTTAACATCTGGAGAAGACAAAAGCTGAAACAAATCCAGCATTAAGACGTTTTTAACTAAAATACCATAGAGTCCATAATCCATAATAACACTTCCTCCAGTGAAAAAGTCTTCTGGTGTGAATCAGGAGAGAAATCTGCACAGATCAAGCACCGTTTACAAGACAAAACAGCCCAAAAACATCTTAATGCTGGATTTGTTTCAGCTTTTGTCTTCTCCAGATGTTAACTGATGGACTGGAGTGCTGTGGATTATTGTGATGTTTTTATCAGCTGTTTGGACTCTCATTCTGACGGCACCCATTCACTGCAGAGCATCCATTGCTGAGACACTGATGCAGTGACATTTCTCCAAATCTGATGAAGAAACAAACTCATCCTAATCTTGGCCTAAGGGTGAGCAGATTTGCAGCAAATTTGGGTGTACTATTCCTTAATTTCTAATCTTTTTTCTCTCTTGCTTTCAGACTTTCAAGACACACACAGACACACACACACACACACACACATAGTCTCCTGCTGCTTACACTTGCTATTTTGTTTCCAGCACGTCCTCACACAATATGGGGAATTACTCCAGTGAGCAGATCCGATTTCAGCCAAACCTCAAGCCTCGAGCGACCGAGAGAGAGAGAGAGAGAGAGAGAGAAGTGTGTGTGTGTGTGCTCTAATCGACTGCACCTGCTCACAGCTGCTGAGATTCACAGCGCTCCACCTCTCTAGTTCTGCTGACACCTGCACACGCCACACGGGTCAAATACAGCTGACCCCGCACTGACCTCTGACCTCACACATGCTGAACCATATACAATCAAAACCTTTCGTTTATTCTTTCCCGTTTCCCATTTTAAAGCTGCCGTGAGTCACTGTGAGTCAGTCATTGGTAGTTTGACTTCCAGAAGAGTGAAGTACTGTTTTGTTTGAGTGACCCAACATGTCAATCTCTAACTCAGCCAATCAGCTGAGTCTGGGGCGGGACTATCTGCCTGACTGACCAATGACAGGCGGTGTGGTAAAAGTGTTTAAAAAAAAAAAAAATTAATTTTTAAAATTTTGTTTGGTAACACTATTAGCACAGAAATTCCGCAGCTGCTTCAAGTGATGTATGCTGTTTTCTTTTATTAATTTATTATGATTTTACAATATAAAATCATAACTATGGTTTGTGGTTCCCATGATACATTTTATGGGTGTTTGTAATGTCCTATATTTGTATGATTTAATTACTTGTGTAAGAATAGCATATAATTATGATGGATTCTAATATATTTCTATGAGTGTTGTTATTGTTCAGTAAAAATATACTCGAAACAAAGCTGAAATTAATAAACGAACAAATGAAGGAATGAATAAATTCTGAAATTTTTTAAATAATTTAAGTTGAAGTACTAAAACAACTAAAACAGAAATAAAAATAAATTGTAAATTTGATCATTTCTAAAAATAAATAAAAATCTAATAAAAATGACAAAAGCACTTAATAAATTACTAAAACTCAAACTAAATATATATATATATATATATATATATATATATATATATATATATATATATATATTAATAAGTACTATAATAGCATTTAAATTATAACAAAATAAAACTGATTTCTAAAACTATGAAGTTATACTTAGGATAATTAATATAAATATTTGGTAATACTGATTTAACTGCACTGACACTAATATTGAACTGAGTTGAATCAACATTGAACTGAATTGAATTAACGCTGATCTGAATAATAACTCTATTGTCTCCTGTAGAACTGCTTTATAACTAAAACTGAATTTATTTCATAATTGATGAATTTTACAACATTATTAGTGCATGTTTTATTAATGCAAAACTGCTTTGAAAGGATCTGTACTGTATAAAACGTTACAGAAATAAAACCAAAAACCAAAATAAAGCAGTTCCTCAGTGTTTGTGAGCGTCTTTCAGCTGTGAATCTGCAGAAATGAGTTTAGCTTGACTAACTAATACATAACACACCCATCCTGATGGCACGGCATCCTCCTGGGGTTATTGTGTGTGTGTGTGTGTGTGTGTGTGTGTGTGTGTGTGTGTGTGTAGCACCACTCATTACCCTCATTAAAGAGGAAATGATGTCAGCAGCAGTTCTCCTCAAATCATCCTGCTATTATATCCATGTGGAACTGCTCAAATCATGACTGCACTCTCAAGATGGCTTATTAAGTCATAAATCTCTTGTTAGTTTTATTTTAATAGGTACTAAAATCACAACAATCATGTAAACCTGCCAGAGCAGATACCAATACAACATTTAAAGGAACAGTTCACCCTAAAGTATGGATTCTGTCATCATTTACTCACCCTCATGTCATTGCAAACCTGCACAACTTTCTTTTTCTCTGCAAAACAGCTGAACATTTCAATGCAATTAAACAATGATTTATACTGTCAAGCTCCAAAATAGGGAAAAGCATTAAAAAATATTGTTATTTTATTTTATTTTATTTTTAATTGTATTACGTTTTATTAATTTAATTTAATTTAATTTAACTTTTTAATTTAATTTAATTTAATTTAATTTAATTTAATTTAATTTAATTTAATTTAATTTAAAGACTGTAAAGACATTGCTGGTCAGACACTGAATTAAATCCAGACTGGAGAAGGTCTAGCAAAAATATATTTTACAGTAAAATACTGTTACATTTAAGTCTTTGGAACTGAAAATAAGTCATATAATTTTCAGTGAAAAACTGTAAATTGACATTCCCAGAATTCCCTATGCCACACTTCACATTTTAATGTTTTTTAATTTGTTTCATTTTTTCTTATCAGTTAGGCTACATAAATTAGAGTTTTATGTTACATCTTACAGTTGAGGTCAAAAGTTTACATCCCCCTTTCAGAATCTGCAAAAATCTTAATTATTTTACCAAAATAAGAGGGATCATACAAAATGCATGTTATTGTTTATTTAGTACTGACCTGAATAAGATATTTCACATAAAAGATGTTTACATATAGTCCACAAAAGAAAATAATAGTTGAATTTATAAAAATGACCCCATTCAAAAGTTTACACCCCCTTGGTTCTTAATACTGTGTTGTTCCCTGAATGATCCACAGCTGTGTTTTGTTTAGCGATAGTTGTTCATGAGTCCCTTGTTTGTCCTGAACAGTTAAACTGCCTGCTGTTCTTCAGAAAAATCCTTCAGCTCCCACAAATTATTTGGCTTTCCAGCATTTTTGTGTATTTGAACCCTTTGCAACAATGACTGTATGATTTTGAGATCCATTTTGAGGACAGCTGAGGAACTCATATGCAACTATTACAGAAGGTTCAAACGCTCACTGATGCTCCAGAAGGAAAAAGCATGCATTAAGAGCCAGGGGGTGAAAACTTTTGAAGAGAATGGAGATGTGTACATTTTTATTATTTTGCCTAAATATCATATTTTTTTCATTTAGCACTGCCCTTCAGAGCCTACAGAAGATGCTTACATGTTTCCCTGAAGACAAAATAAGTCAAATTTACCCTGATCTTCAAATTCACAAAGTTTTCACCCCCGGCTCTTAATACATGGTTTTTCCTTCTGGAGCATCAGTGAGCGTTTGAACCTTCTGTAATAGTTGCATATGAGTCCCTTGGTTGTCCTCAGTGTGAAAAGATGGATCTCAAAATTGTACAGTCATTGTTGCAAAGGGTTCAAATACACAAAAATGCTGAAAAACCAAAGAATTTGTGGGAGCTGAAGGATTTTTCTGAAGAACAGCAGGCAGTTTAACTGTTCAGGACAAACAAGGGACTCATGAACAACTATCACTAAACAAAAACACAGCTGTGGATCATTCAGGAAACAACACAGTATTAAGAATCAAGGGGATGTAAACTTTTGAATGGGGTCACTTTTATAAATTCAACTAATATTTTCTCTTGTGGACTATTTGTAAACATCCTTTATGTGAAATATCTTATTCAGGTCAGTACTAAATAAACAATAACATGCATCTTGTATGATCCCTCTTATTTTGGTAATATAATTAAGATTTTGCAGATTCTCAACTGTATGTTGTTAAATTAACGTTTATTGCATTATTTTAGCGTCATGTTGGTTATCATCTACAGTATATATTAATATTTTCCTCCTCAGTTTGTGGAAAAGCTACTTGTGATGAGCTTTGATTTAAGTGCGACTATTTTTACCACTTGTGTCTTTAGGTGGTTGTCAGTATATTATAAAGGTACAAAATAGATTTTAGTACTTCAGTAGGTTGGTATTTTATGTACAATATATGTACTGTAAATGTAAGTTTAGTCCGTAAAACCTAATTTAACAGTAAAGATCTGGCAACCACAGCTGCTGTTTATTACCATACAGTTATTACAGTTATTACCACTGCTTTTTTACTTATTTATTTCTTACAGTGTCTCTGAATCAGTCTATAAATCACCTGCACTATATCTGAAGTCAATGCTGTGAGACAAACAATAACTGAAGTTGACTGTGGAGGGGAAGCTCTTTAAACGCCATCAAACAGAACTGAGACATCCAGCGTCATTAAGGGTTAAAGATATAAATATTGGCCTCCTCCGCAGTCTCCTTTCTCTCTCAAACCCCCCCCACACCACACCACACCACACCACACCACACCACACACACACACACACACACACACCACACACACACACACACACACACACACACAGACGGTGACTCAGTGTTTTCTCATGTCACACAGGGTCTCTGTGTCTCTTTATCAGGTGGTGGCTGTGAGATGAATGTGTCTTTAGGGCAAACACAACCCATCCACCCAAAACCACGCTAATTCACTGACCACAGTCTGTGTGTGTGTGTGTGTGTGTGTGTGTGTGTGTGTGTGTGTGTGTGTATGTGTGCTTACATGCCCTGCAGAGTGCAAACAATTCTCTTGTGGTTTGTGTGTGTGTTTGTGTTCCAAAACTTAGTGAGCTGCCTAGTGAGCAGTTTAATCATCATAGATGAGCACAAGACACAAAGTTTGTTGTAAATGATAAGCAGAGCACGATGTTGAAACGATAAGCACTGACTTTATGAGTTGAGGGCATCGATTAAAGATTCATGGGCAGTTTAGTTTTGTTACATTTTCTACTCAAAATACGACTCATTTAGGCTACAGGCTTGTGCAACTAAACTGCTTTTCCAACAATGTAGTCTCATGCACAGCTTTTCTTTCACTGCAGCAGGACAGTAAAGGTTAATTGTGTTTCTCAGTAAATGAAGCACAGCAGCTTAAACTCTAAAGCATGATAATGTGAATGAGTTGAGAGAAAAGGTACTTATCTTTAACCCTTAAAGACGCTGGGCGTCGCAGGTACTGTTCTGTTTAATGACGTTCATGAGCTTTCTCAACGATTTGATGAATGCCAGTATAATTAGTATTAGAAAGTTAAAAAGTTAAATGACAAAGTTAAAAAAAAGTTAAAGTTAATTAGAAAGTCATTTTTATTAGATTTTTTAAATGTCTATACAGATTTTATTTCAATTTTAGTTGTTTTAGAATAACTAATTTTAAATGTAAAGTTTCAGTCATTTTATTGAGTGTTTTTAATATTAGTTTTTATTGGTTATTGTATCTTTTTTAATATGTCTATGTAGTTTTTATGAATTTTTGTTTTAGTTCTGGTTACACACACACACACACACACACACACACACACACACACAAACTCGCATTTGTGGTTTACGGGGACTCTCCATAGGTGTAATGGTTTTTATACTGTACAAACTGTATTTTCTATCGCCCTACACCAACCCTACACCTAAACCTACCCCTTACAGGAAACTACTGGCAATTTTTGAATTTTTGTTTGTTTGTATTTTATTGAATCAGATACCTGCACCACAGATCAATCCTGCTGACTTTCAGTCTCTTCAAACTGTTTTCCTCTGAGAGCGCTGTACCAACATCAGATTTTCAACTACACTGATATTCTATGGTAAAACAAGCTTGACTACTGATTGTTTTTTTCTTCTTGAATCCATGGAAAGAAGCAGAAACACTTAAATAAAACAAGTAAATATCAGGTATGATTTACTTTTTTCACTTGTTGAACAGAATCTGTTGCAGAAATGACTCAAAGTCTGTTCACATCTCTGTGGTTAGATCAGTGTGCACAATAATGTGTCTTTGACCTTCATTATGTATGTTTTGATTATACTGTGTTGTAAATAAAATACAAATAATTAAAAAAAAACAAAAAAACATTTTTTTCAATCTCCTCACATTCTCTTTTACCTGCCTCAAAGTCACAGTCACACTGATGGGCCATTAAGGGGCCATTAGGGGAGGGCCCTTTGTCTCTCAGGTGAGAATCACTTAATATTCAAGACCATTGCCACTCCCTCGCATATAGGCTTTTGATCACAAAACATGTCTTTAAAAATTTAAATCAATATATTGTTTTCTGTGAGTGAGTAAACAAGCTGATTATCACATAATTTTGAAGCAAAAACTCTAGGCTACAAGATCCAGTTCTCAAAAGTCTTGTAAACAGATTTTCTGTATGTGTTTTATGGCCTTATTTCAGTGACTTCAAAATTTTAGTTTTTCACTAACCACGCATAAATGTTGCTTTCTCAAAAACACAATCATGTACATAAATGCTGCTAACATATTATTATAGTCCAGTTTGTGCAGTTTACAGTGTTATTAGACTTTAGCCATTTATATTTTTATAAGTAACTGAAAAAAGCACAAATGTCAGGGCATGTCGAAACTTCTCCAGGCCCCCAAAACACCCTCAGACCCCAGAGGGTTAAACACCATTTAGTATGTTTTTTAAGCCTTTTGTTTTCCGGGGACACAGGAAGTGTCCTCATAAACCATGTTTACATTGTAGTACCCATGTCATTATACACATTTGTGTCCTCATAAACAATATATACCAGTACACACACACACACACACACACACACACACACACACACACACACACACACACAAATTTTACTGTAAAATATATTTTTGCTAGATCTTCTCTAGTCTGGATATAATTTAGTGTCCGACCAGCAATGTCTTTGTTCAATTCTTAAAAAATTATATAATAATAATTTTTAAAAAAAATTAAATTGATAAAAACAATATTTTAACTAAAATAAAATAAATAAAAATTAATTAAATTTAAAATAATAAAATAAAACAACAGTCTGTTTTTATGCTTTTACCTATTTTAGAGCTTGACCGTGTAAATCATTGTTTCATTGCATTAAAATGTGCTGTAAAGTTTCAGTCATTTTATTGAGTGTTTTATTCATTTTTATTAGTTATTGTATCTTTTTTGAATATGCATAAATAGTTTTTACATTTTTATTTTATTTTTTATGCACACACATATATACATACATTATATATATATATATATATATATATATATATATATATGTATCTCTGCAGGTGATCTCATGTTGTTTATGTGTGTATGTATGTGCTCTGGGATTCATTTAGACTGGCAGGGGCTGTTGGAGCAGATTTAGTGTCTGTCTGTCTGTTGTGTTGTTTCTTTATTTTTTTGACCTCGTCCAAACGTCACACTCCCCTCAAACACCTGCAGCTGAGAGCTGTCTCTCTCTCTGTGTCTCTGGAGAGAAGCTCTTGCGGTCGCTGGCGTCGTTCCCGCTGCATGCAGCAGCACACAGAGAAGCGGCTCGCGTGAGACTCAACTCCCTCGGGCTGAAGCTGCTTGTGTTTACATGCGTGTGTGAATTAGACGTTCATCACCCACCCTTGAAAACCCAGTGGATAAAACATAAACTTAATCATGCTGAAACCTGATGCTCTCTTAAAGGAATAGTTCACCAAAAAATAAAAATGTGCTGCAAATGTGTTCACCCTCAGGCCGTCCAAGATCAGGATGAGTTTGTTTCTTCATCAGATTTGGAGAAATGTGTCACTGCATCAGTGTCTCAGCAATGGATGCTCTGCAGTGAATGGGTGCCGTCAGAATGAGAGTCCAAACAGCTGATAGAAACATCACAATAATCCACAAGTAATCCACACCACTCCAGTCCATCAGTTAACATCTGGAGAAGACAAAAGCTGAAACAAATCCAGCATTAAGACGTTTTTTAACTAAAATACACAAGTCCATAATCCATAATAACACTTCCTCCAGTGAAAAAGTGTTCTGGTCTGAATCAGGAGAGAAATCTGCACAGATCAAGCACCGCTTACAAGCCAAAACAGCCCAAAAATGTCTTAATGCTGGATTTGTTTCAGCTTTTATCTTCTCCAGATGTTAACTGATGGACTGGAGTGCTGTGGATTACTTGTGGATTATTGTGATGTTTTTATCAGCTGTTTGGACTCTCATTCTGACGGCACCCATTCACTGCAGAGCATCCATTGCTGAAACACTGCTGCAGTGACACATTTCTACAAACCTGATGAAGAAACAAACTCATCCTGATCTTGGATGGCCTGAGGGTTAGCAGATTTGCAGCAGATTTGGGAGTACTTTTCCTTTAAGCTGTTTTTCATCCGTGTTTGACTGATCCATTGTTAGGTTAGAGTAGAAACGCCCCGTTAGGCTCGCATGAAGACGAGAACGGTCATATTGTTTTTTTGCTGTTCTCTTCCCACTTCAAGTGCATCACTGTTCTTCCGTTGAATTTAATGTTTTCCATGTCAGAGTAATCGCTCTGCACCTGCTGAATTGCAAGCTGATGCTCAGCTGGAGTTTAAATGTGATCTCCAGCCGTCGTTCATTCTGGCTCTTCCAGTGTTTTTAACTTTCAGTGTCATTTCTCTGATTAAATGCAGTGATTTCTAGTCTCTCTGATGCCAAGACACAGCTGGACCGCATCCCTGCACATCTGCACCCAACATACGTCTTCAATAGAGGCTACACACACACACACACACACACACACACACACACACTCTCTCACAAATCACTTCTGAGACTGAACACGCTGAAATATACAGACTCATGTTGATTTTGCTTATTCATTTTGATTAGTATGACTTCATAACACACATCTGTCTCTGCATGAAGCTGCTGGAAACTGATTTTACATTTGCTTCCATCGTCATTTACAGGTGTACCTAGAAAAATTGTTGAATTTTCTGAAAAACCTTTTTATTTAGCTAGTTCTGTATGTGTCATCTAGAGACTCGTATGGCAAAAATCTAAACAATTTATTTATTATTATGCAAAATGTGTTATAATAAGTTAGCAGGGTACATTTGCGTTCAAAGGTTTTTGGTCATTAAGATTTTGTAATGTTTTTGAAGAGAAATCTCCATTTATTTGATCAAAAATGCTGTGAATAATGTGAAATTGTAAAATTGATAAATATTATTATGATTTAAAACAGCTGTTTTCTGTGTGAATATCTGTTAAACTGTAATTTATTTCTGTGATCAAAGCTGTATTTTCAGCATCATTACTCCAGTCTTCAGTGTCACATGATCCTTCAGAAATCATTCTAATATGCTGATTTGCTGCTCAAGAAACATTTCTGAATATTAGCAATGTAGAAAACAGTTGTGCTGCACAATATTTTTGTGGAAACCGAGATACATTTTATTTTTCAGGATTCACAGATGAATAGAAAGTTCAAAAGAACAGCATTTATTAGAAATAGAAATCTTTTGTAACATTATAAATGTCTTTAATGTCACTTTTGATCAATTTAATACATACCTGATGAATAAAAGTATCAAGTACTTAAAAAAATACTTTGTATGACTTAATTGACCATGATTTGTCCTGTTTTCCTGCTTTTAGACATTTTGTGGCCAGATTTCACTCATAGTTGGCACCTGAAGTGCCATCCACATCTCTTCATGATTTCAGGTCCGTTCTGTGACTCTTTTATTCATGCATTTCCATTGTTCTGGATTTTGTCAGTTGATCTGCTTTAGACCCTCATAAATCACATGCTTGCTGTGGCACCAATATTGTGCTGTTTTTTTATCATGCAACTGTCCTGTCCATGAATCACCGCTGCTCCGGGGCACCGGATCTTTTTCCATTGCATGTCCTGATGGAAACAGAGAAAGTGAGACGGTGTGTTTCTCATTAGTTCAGTGTGCAATCACACACACACATACACACACACGCACACGCACACACACACACACACACAGGGCCGGGCTGGGCCGGGCCGATTGAGTTACAGCAGTTTTTGGCTGTACGAGACTGAAGTGAAGCTCGAGGGATCGGCGTAACGCAGCGTGAGCGTGAGGATGTTAGCCAGGGTCGATCGTATCACTAGGCTTGGCTGTTGTGTTTCTCTGCTTCAGCATTTATGTGATAGCAGACACACACACACACACACACACACACATTAAAACACTCATCCTGACAGCTCTGTGCGTCTGGAAATCATCATTACAGCAGCTGTGAGCTTCACTCAGGGTTCACAACATCTTTCAGTGTTGATACTGCGGCTCCGTGCCAAAACATAGTGAGCCGCCTACCTAGACAGCACTTCTGATGCAAATATATCTGCAAATATGAATGAAAAAATACACTACAGGTGAAAATTTGGAGCAAATCAGCTCCAACAGTTTTTACTTTTTGAAACAAATTAATACTTTTATGCTTTCCTGTAGCTCAAATAGTAGAGCATGGCGCTAGCAATGCCAAGATCGTGGGTTCGATTCCCAGGGAAAGCAAGAGCTCATCAAATGTAAAAACTGTAACTTGAATGCTATGTAAGTCGCTTTGGATAAAAGCGTCTGCTAAATGTAAATGTATATGACTTGATCTTTCCTGTAGCTCAATTAGTAGAGCATGGCGCTAGCAACGCCAAAATCATGGGTTTGATTCCCAGGGAAAGCAAGAGCTCATAAATTGTAAAAAACTGTAACTTGAATGCAATGTAAGTCGCTTTGGATAAAAGTGTCTGCTAAATGCATAAATGTAAATGTCATCAAGGACACATTAAACTGATCAAAAGTGACAGTAAAGACATTTATAATGTTACAAAAGATTTCTATTTCAAATAAATGCTGTTCTTTTGAACTTTCTATTCATCTGTGAATCCTGAACAATCTAATGTATGACGGTCTCCACAAAAATATTGTGCAGCACAACTCTTTTCAACATTGATAATAATCAGAAATGTTTCTTGAGCAGCAAATCAGCATATTAGAATGATTTCTGAAGGACCATGTGACACTGAAGACTGGAGTAATGATGCTGAAAATTCAGCGCTGCATCACAGAAATAAATTACATTTTAATAGATATTCACATAGAAAACAGCTTTTTTAAATCTTAATAATATTTATAAATTTTACTGTTTTTACTGTATTTTTACTTAAATAAATGCAGCCTTGGTGAGCAGAAGAAACGGGTAATTGTAAATAAAATAAAAATAAATACTGATAAATATAATCTCAAACAACACCAAAAGTGTCACTCAGAGTATTTCTAACTACATCTAATTTGACTATTTTTTTCCAATATATGTTTGTGATGTTTTTAGTATTATAATATATAATAATATATATAACATTTCTGATTATTCTGATTTTACAACAATATAACAAACATCCTCTTATTGGCTAATCGCTAATGGTCTAATTCTCTCTCTTTTTTTACCAGTCTGTATTGATGTATGCAGATTTGTTCAACCCGTCTCCAACTGGATACCAACCAAAATCAAATAAATTTCACCATAAAATCAATGCCAAATCAAATCAACATGCTCTTAAGGAATACAGTAGAGTAGAAGCTGTCATTCACAACATTTCATCAGTAATTCATAATGTTGTGAAACACGACGCTGTTATGAGCTGTAAGTGAATTATCACAACAGATCACACTGACTCAAACATGTCAATTATAGATGTGCCACGTTCGCCTGTATGCATTTCCATGCATGAAAACAACATGCTTGAGCGTGAACTCATACACACACACACACACACACACACACACACACACACAGCTGTTGACGTGTCTCTGGAGAAGCTGTTGTACTCTTTCTCCTATCAGTGGGGCCCCGGGGCCACGGCCGTCCATAACCTCCCACTGGGAGCGGATTAAGGGTCCTTAAACAGGCTCTCCTGTTGCCCAGGGCCTCCTCAAATGATTCTACACCACGGGCATCATCTGTGTGTGTGTGTGTGTGTGTGTGTGTGTGTGTGTGTCTGAACCTTCTTCCAAACATGCAATCGCTGTAACTTTAGCTTCTGGAGTTCAGCCAGAAAGATCGTTCTGTCATCATTTCCTCGCCCTCATGTCAATTCAAACCTGTATGACTTTCTTTCTTCTGTGGAACACAAAAGATGTTTAGATGAATGTTTATGCTGCTTTTTTTTTCTAGGCAATGAAAGCAGCATATATATATATATGATATATATATATATATATATATGTTTTTTTTATTTATTTATTTTTAATATAAAATATATAGTAATATATATTTTTAAAATATAATATAAAAATTCATAAAAATTCAATATCAATAATAATAATAACAACAACAACAAATTATTAATAATAATTAGTTTGATTAATTTTAATATATATATATATATATATATATATATATATATATATATATATATACTTTCATATTTTATATAGGTCTAATAAAATATAATATAATAAAGATATATTAAAATATATTCATCTTTAAAATATATTAAAAGTGAATAAAGCTGTATTATTGTAGTTGTACTGTAGCTGTATTATGGCAGTTGGTAGCGACTGTACAGTATATGTCGATGCAAATGTTTGTTTTTTCTCTTTCTTTCAATACTTTAGTCCGATCTCATCCTGATATCTCATGTCAAACCAAAACAGATTTATTGTCTCTTGTTGAAAAGCATCAATAAAAAGAGTTAAACTAAAAGTATGACAGCAGTAATCCATTAGTTTCCTAAAGTCATACGATGTATTTTGTGAAAAACAGACATGAGTTTACAGTCATTATTCTTCCTTTCTGTCATCGAGCTCAAATCTCTTATGTTCAATGTTCAGATTTGTCTTCAGAAGAATGAACACAGTCATATCAACTACTTTTATGATGCTTTTTTGTAATTTTTGCAGCTTGACAGCTCAGAAATTCATGAAGGAAAGAGTAAATAATAATATAATTTCCATTAAATCTTCAATGACCCTGTAGGCTACAGTTAAATAACAAAACAGTTCTTGATAGAAGAGGCTTCTCTGCTGAAACTAAAGAACTAGTGAAAATGAAAGCAGCTTTATTTATTGAAGTTTGTCTTCTTCTTTCACATCTTGCATGTGTTTCCCGCAGGTCGTCAGACA
This sequence comes from Spinibarbus caldwelli, assembly GCA_039654775.1. Lineage (NCBI taxonomy): Eukaryota > Metazoa > Chordata > Actinopteri > Cypriniformes > Cyprinidae > Spinibarbus > Spinibarbus caldwelli. Next base: position 1,304,929 of record CM077250.1, read on the forward strand.
AAGACAGACTGGAATAATGATGGAGGAAGAGAGCGAAACTGAAGCCTGTCGCACACGTGCCGTGGCCAGAGGAGTGAAATGAAACGCTTATTAATCGGTAATCTGAACACGCTCCTCTGACTCACACTCACATTACAGTTTAATCCACATTCATATATTACACTGAGCCCAGCGCTCAACACCTCACACACACACACACACGCACACACACACACACACACACACACACACACACACACACGTATGTTGTGTTTCCATGTTTTATGGGGACATCCCATAAGCGTAATGGTTTTTATACTGTACAAACTGTATGTTCTATCACCCTACACCTAAACCTACCCCTCACAGCAAACTTTCTGCATTTTTAGATTTTCAAAAAACTTCATTCTGTATGATTTATAAGCTTGTTTCCTCATGGGGACCTAAAAAATGTTCCCACAGGGTCAAAATTTACTGGTATTACTATCCTTGTGCGGACATTTGGTCCCCATAATGTGATAAATACCAGACACACACACACACACACACACACACACACACACACACTAGGAGTGCTTCAGGTTGGTCAACTAGTTGACTAGTCATGCAACAATCAAGCTGATTTGTTCAATATAATAGTTACTATAGAAATCAGAAAAAAATCAGACAAATCAGAAAAAAAGATTTGCGATCCGTGCTCCGAAGTCCCGATGATTCGCGATAGCACTCTGAAGTCCCGATGTGAATCAAGTGATTCGTGATACGCAAAGCCCCAACCTGAAGCCCGAGACACACTGCATGATTTTAGCAATGCTATAAGATCACTGCATGTCACACTGTGCAACATGGATCTAATAAACGTGGCTACGACGTGTGTGTAGACTGTACGATGATGACACCCTACTGACTCGTACGCTACGATGCACGTTACTATAGAAGAATAAAACATCATCAGCATGCACTAGTGGTAAACAGAGCATGATAAATCACACTTTGGCAGTTGTAGTTTTTATGTGTGAAAGAGGCGAAAGAGGACTTGAGGTAAGCAGTTTTATGTTTTAGAGCCATGTCGCATTGATTTCATGTCACATTTTTATTGGCTGGTCAGTAAACATGGATCGTAGCAGCAAACACACTTTGCGATGATCATGCTGTATTTCTGACACTGTCAGAAAATGATCTTTGGTCGCAAGACCTTGAACGTCTCTCACTGTACGACACAGGACCACCGATTAGGAGCCACGATCACAGAAATCGTCACGATCGTTTCACGATGCCAGTCTTTCGTCTGGGACAGCCAAAAATCATTCAGTGTGTTTCGGGCTTAAATCAAATGATTCGTGATATGTGATCTGATTGGAGTGCTTCGAAAGAGTGAATCATGATGTCAAAGATGTGTGCTGAGCCCCCTCCTCTTCACTCTGCTGACCCACGACTGCACACCATCACATAACTCCAAACTTTTCATTAAGTTTGCGGACGACACGACTGTGGTGGGTCTCATTAGCAACAGAGATGAGACAAACTACAGGAGCGAGGTGAGCCGCCTGGCCGGGTGGTGCAGTGACAACAATCTCTCTCTGAATGTGGAGAAGACGAAGGAGATTGTTGTTGACTTCAGGAGAGTGCACACTCAGCAGGAGGACCTTTCCTGGACCAACAACACTGTAGCACTGGCCAAGAAAGCACAGCAGCGTCTCTACTTCCTCCGCAAACTGAGAAGAGCCAGAGCCCCGGCCCCCATCATGTACACCGTCTACAGAGGCACCATCGAGAGCATCCTTACTAGCTGCATCACTGTGTGGTATGGCGCTTGCAACGCGTCCTGCCGCAAGTCACTTCAACGCATAGTGAAAGCAGCTGAGAGGATCGTTGGTGTCTCTCTCCCCTCCCTCCAGGACATCTACAACACCCGTCTCACCCGCAAAGCCCTCTGCATTGCAGGTGATCCCACCCACCCGACACACAGCTTCTTCAGTCTGCTGCCATCAGGGAGGAGACTGCGGAGTCTCCAGGCCAGGACCAGCAGACTGAAGGACAGCTTCATCCATCAGGCTGTCAGGAAGCTGAACTCCCTCCCGACCTTGCCCCCCCTCCCCTTTCTTACCCCACGCTCCACTGAACTCTGACCCTCAGAACACCCCCCCCCCCCCCCCCCCCCCTTTCCCAATACAAACTGTGACCCGCACTAGTCACTTTGTGCAGCATTGGACTGATCACTACCCCATCCAGCATTGACTGCAAACTACCTCCTATGTCAGTTTAATTAAGACTGTTCTCTGAGCTCTTTAGCTCTTCATCACTTTAACACTGATAAGCTCTTTTTGCACTACACTCATTACATCTGCACAGTTTTTTTTTGCACTACACCCATTATATCTGCATAGTTTTATTTAATGGTTGCACTATCTGCCATGTGCCTTACGCCACTTTACCCATCTCTTTTTTACAATGTCCTTATATCTGTATAGTTTGTATTTATATATATTTAAACTGTAATTATCTGTTTTTTACATTACTGTTAGTGTTTAGTGTTAACTGTATGCACCGAGGGTCTGAGAGTTACGCAATTTCAATTCTCTGTATGTATGTGCTGTACATGTGGTGGAATTGACAATAAAGCTGACTTTGACTTTGACTTTGACTTTGAATCATTTTGTGACGCAATGGTAACTGATTCTGAGTTTAGAAAAGCTCCGTTTCACCCATCACTTTATGTGCTTTTTAAAATAATTACAAGCGATGTCGAAATTTTTTTAATTAATGGCTCTTTTGAACTGGTTTTTGCTAGTGAATCACTTAAAAATGAATGATCAAAGTCACGAGTTTGAGTTTGAATCAATCGGAGCGGTTCCAGTGTAAATGACTCACTCAATTGAATCGGTTTGTCTGTTCTGTTTGTCTGCGCCCTTGGAATGAAAACATATTACCTGTGAAGTTTTTCTTAAATAGAATTTTCTTTTTTTCAGGTTTGATTTTGATATTTCTTTTTCCATTAAGGTCCCAATCATTTTTATATTTTCTGTTTTAATTTTAGTTCAAGCTTATGTCATTTTTATTAATTTGATTTTAGCTTTAGATTTCTTTTTACAATTTTAGTTATTTTTGGGGTGATTGATCCCTTCAGCTATGACGATCTGTTTTATATTTTCTGTTTTAATTTAAACTTTTGTCAATTTATTTATTTTTTTAAATTTTTTTTTGTGAGCGATCCCGTTAACTGTGATGTGAAATGTAATTGTGTGGGGCTAATCTCATGCATTATATGTTGAAATGCTAATGTTCCCACAAGGATAGTAAAACCTGAATTTTTTGACGATTTTTTTTTTTATTAAAAATAGTAAATGATGTTTATCTGAAACTGTAACAATGCAAACAGGTTTTCTGTAAGGGGTATGTTTAGGATTTAGGGTTAGGGGATAGAAAATATTGTTTGGTCAGTAAAAGTAATAGAAGTTTATGGAAAGTCCCCACAATTCACAGAAACAAACGTGTGTGTGTGTGTGTGTGTGTCGTGAGCGTGTGACTCAGCTCATCATGAGATGCTGTTGGCATATGTGCGGCTCAAGAGCACATTCACTGCACAGGCCTTCAGCACAGGCCGCTTTTGTCCCAAACTCAATGCATGCAGTTCCTCATTGTCCAGCGCTGGACGACCCGCTCGGCATGCTGGGAGAGCCGTCGTTGTGCTGCGCATGATTGGATGAGCTGCTTCATTGTTCATCTGCACAACCCTTTACATTCACACTGACCGCAGCTGCATTCAACAATCAGTGTTGGGTGTAACGCATTACAAGTAACACAAGTTACATAATCAGATTACTGTTTGTAAGTAACTAGAAAAGTAATGCATTACTTTTTAATTTAGAAGGAAATATCTGAGTTACTTTTTCAAATAAGTAACACCAATTACTTTGTTTCCCATGTTTTGACTGACGGCTCTCATGTTGCCATGTTGAGAGAAATCGGGAGTAAGTGCAGAGGCATTTATTGTGAGCACCATGTATGGTTAGTTCCAGACTAAATGTGAACATGCATTTAATTATCTCACTTGCACAAAAACAGATTCAGAATTCCTCCAAATGAATAAAGAACAGTGAAATGCAAAATTAGAATATGGCGCAAATCTGCAATAACTAAACAGTAAATAACACAAATATCCTTTATGTATTTAATCCCATCTTATTAACCAATGTCTTTGCTGCTGAGCTTCGATTATCAAATTCAGTCATACTAAGAAGCAAAAATGACTTTTTTTTTTATTACTGAATAGTGTTGAACTTTCTCCTGCATTCTTCTGTACAGACGTGAATTTACATTTCCTTCAGCCTGAGGCTTATTCATTTCACTTTCTGGTGTGAAAGGGCTTTTACATTTACCAAAAATAGAACTTTTTATATTAAAAACAAACACACAAGCCCAGCCCATATTTGAAAAGTAACACAAAAGTAACGTAACACATTATGTTCCATAAAAAGTAACTAAGTAACAGTTACTTGTTTAGAGAGTAATGCAAAATTGTAATGCATTACTTTTAAAAGTAACTTTCCCCAACACTGCATTCAGTCATAACCGTAAAAACAAACTCCGGGTTTGCAATTATGCAGAACTCAACCTCATTCTCAAAACATACTATAAAGAGATTAATCACTCCACAAAGATCATCTGTCAACTATGATGGTGTCCATGAAAACTCATGAAAAGAGTTGATTTGTCCTTGATGTTTCAAGCTAAAGTGCTTGATGTTCTATGAAAACATGCTGTAACTTTCAGATCAGCATCTGCAAACCTGCAGTCCATGTGGATTATTTCATTCTGATCAGCCTGAGGGCGTGGCCTCGCACTTGATTGACAGCTCATTAATCACTGCAGATGGAACAGGATCAAGCCTCTGGCCACGAGGGTCAAAGGTCAAGAAGTCGGCTCTATTTGCATTTGTGATTGTTTAAAAGACAAAAACAATGAAAATGTGAGAGTAAAGACGTCACTGTGGCATACGCAGAAAATAAATGATATAGAAACAATTTTTACTAGTAAATTTCACAAATAAGTACAAAGAAACACCAAGTAACACACTGAATCAAATGTGACATTCTGACGAAGAAAAACTAAAATATTTTCTTGTGAAATGTAATCCAATAATCTTTATTTACAACTTTGAAAAATCATTTATTATTTGCATACTACTAGTACAGTAAATGTATATTCCTGTATGCATGGAATACCAGATTGACACAAAATTTGTAAAAATGTGCAGTTGCATTTAGGCAGTGTTTTTTAGTATTGATTATATATTTACATTAAAGTATTCAGTCATGTTTTAAATAACATTCTGTTTTCATTTTCATTTTTATTGCTATAATTTATTTTAGCTTTACATTTCTGTTTTGTTGTTTTAGTTTTAGTAAATGTAGTACCTTTAGTAAGTTTACAGCTTTTTCTTTAAGCTGTTTAAGTTAGCTGAAGATTTTCCATCTAATGTTTATGTTTTATTTCAGCTTAATTCATTTCAATAAATGAAAAGTTATAGTTGGTAGTTTTAGTAAACAATAACAACACTGATGGAAGGAGAACCGTATCCCACAATGCAATGTGCTCAACTAATGATTTGTACAAAACTGAAAAAAAGGCAAAATAACCTATTTACCATGATAACTCAGTGAATATAATGAGCTCATGTGACAATCTTTATTTTAGTATTGTTAATATACTATCATTGTGTTTGATAATATTCTGAATTAGTTTTTTTTTTTGTTTTAGTTGGTTTTAGTAATTTTTGTCATTTTTATTAATCTTTGTTCTTTAAAATATATATTTTTAAATTAAGTTTTAATTTATTTAGTGCTTCAGCTTAAACTAAACCAGTAGGAAATGTTGCTCTGGCAACTCTATCTATCTATCTATCTATCTATCTATCTATCTATCTATCTATCTATCTATCTGTGTGTGTATATATATATATATATATATATATATATATATATATATACACACACACGCACATATATTAGTTAACAATAATAACCCTGGTGGCAATGTAGCACACTTCTGCTGTTTACTGTTTCATACTGTTAAAAATATATTTTTAAAAGGCAGTCAGTATACAGTATGTACTGTGTAGTATGTAGTATGCAGTAAGCAGTCTGCTAATAGTCCATTTCAACATCACTTAAGATTTTGCCATTCAATTCTCATCCTCTGTAAGGTCAAAGGTCTGAAATTATAAGTTTTTCTTTCTTTCTTTCTTTCTTTCTTTCTTTCTTTCTTTCTTTCTTTCTTTCTTTCTTTCTTTCTTTCTTTCTTTCTTTTTTTTTTTAACAAGAACATCAGCTTAATTTCACAAAGCATGACTCTCCTTTGGTCCTGTTTGAATTGTATTTGGTTCAAACCTCAAGCTGCTGTACAGACTGAAGCGGGTTTATGGTGAAAATCAAATGTGGCTTTGAGCAGGTGAGGAGATCAAAGGAAACATCTTGACTCTGTGTGTGTGTGTGTGTGTGTGTGTGTGTGTGTGTGTGTGTGTGTGTTTCTGTCACAGGAAAACACAGCTGCTCAGAGTAAGACCGCAGGACAGTGAGGATGCACACCTGTGAGTCAGAGAGACAAACCTGCACACTCACACACGAATGCATGCAAAAGTCAGACTTCACGCCATAATTCACATGCATTGAGGCCTTTGTTTGTGCACTTAATATATTTGTGGCATTTAATCTTTCCAGCAGCTTATTCACTTTTATATTGTTAAATTTATGTGGTTTGTGAAGTGCTGTTTCTGTTATTTCATATTATAGAGATCATACAGTGCCTTATTAGATGCATATAAGGCAAAATACTTATAATATTAATTAATTAATTAAAAATTATTTAATATAATTCTATAATTCTATGTAAATATTAAATTATTATATATTACAATAATAATTACTTAATTGTTTAAAATTATAAATTATAAATAAATTATTTTAAAACGACATAAAATGCAATAATTTATTAAAAATTACAATTTTAAAATATAAAACATTTGTATAATGGATTATATCATGTAAACTTCTAGCAGCTTTTTAATTTTACTATAATGTATTACTATATTTATTATACCATTTATTAAACATTCTAACATTTTAAAATATAAAATACTTTTATAATGAATTACATATAAAGGCCTCAACTAAAGTGTCACCCATGAGTTTTTACAAACATGTTTTCCAAAGATTTACATTCTTATCTGCTATTGGTCAGATGAACAGAAAGCCCCACCCTCAACTCACTCTATTGGTTGAGTAAATTTAGTACTAAAAGTGCTTTATCTTTATATAGTATGAGATGCTTGTGATTAACAGATGGCAAAACAAGGTCAAGGCCATTTTTATTTATATAGCACCTTAAAACAACATAAATTTGACACTGGACCACAAAACCAGTCATAAGGGTCAATTTTTTGAAACTGAGATTTATACATCATCTGAAAGCTGAATAAATAAGCTTGTTAGGATAGGACAATATTTGGCTGAGATACAACTATTAGAAAATCTGCAATCTGAGGCTGCAAAAAAATCTAAATATTGAGAAAATCACCTTTAAAGTTGTCCAAATTAAGTTCTTAGCAATGCATATTACAAATCAAAAATGAAGTTTTGATATATTTATGTTAGGAAATTTACAAAATATCTTAATGCAACATGATCTTTACTTAATATCCCAATGATTTTTGGCATAAAAGAAAAACTGATAATTTTGACCCACACAGTGTATTGTTGGCTATTGCTACAAATATACCTGTGCTACTTATGACTGCTTTTGTGCTCCAGGGTCACAAATGCTGACCAAGGTGCTTCACAATAACAATAAAAAGAGGACAGTCATACAAAAAATACAGAGTTGAAAAAAAGGAGGATGATAAATTAACAGATTGTGTGCAAGTGCAAATAAACCTACAAATGAACACCTTTTTGTTTCCATATGCTTTAAAAAAAGAGCTCTCACACATGAAACCTTCATCTATTTATCTAACAGATCTTGAATGATGTTTGCCGAACGCTGAACGAGTGGCGTATCATCAGAAAATCACCTGAGGTCACGGCACTGCATGCTGTCGAAGTGCTTCAGATCCGCAACCCACGGCCACAGGCTCGAGTGTCAACACATATTATCACGACAGATCAATTACCACAGCACTGAAGCAGCTAATATCCCAGCAGCCCGAGGGTTTCTGTAATTAAACCTCATCAGAGCGGACAGGAGGATCACACTGAGCCAGAGCCGTCCTCGCCGAGCAACACTGTGTCTAAAGACTTCATTAACACTAAGAAGGGCAAAACCATAAAGAGACATCAGAAAATTCATTAATTGCTATTTTCCATCTTACTGGAGCTCAAATAATACAATGTCATGATTTTCTTTTCAAAACTTGACTCTTATTTTTGATTTTAATGTTTGTATCCTCCAGGATACGTCGACCCTTTGGGGAGTAAATTCACTGAAAACAGAGCCCTTGTTTATCAATGTTACAGCATGGTTTTAATTCCTGAACGCTTTGGAATACAGACCTAAGGATGGTCTCTTTTAAAGAAGACACAGCAGATTATTGCTGAAGTGAAAGCATTTCAAAAAAGAAAGTATAAAAAAGTTATAAAAGTTTAAGTTTACAATAAAGATAATGTAGTATACTATTTTTATTTTCTTTTATATAAAACAAATATTTTATAAAATATGTTGCACCCTAAAATTGCTATAAAATCAAAGCCATATGTTTAACCAAGTTATGTTCCAAATTTGACGTTGATATCACAATTGTGGTTCCTATGAGATTTTGTTTGAGCACTATACCATTTTTTCCCCCTTGTACTTATATAGATGTTTTTGAGCTTTGCACTTGCACTTCTTTTTCGCTGCTGTAGCACTGAAATTTCCCCATTGTGGGACGAATAAAGGTTTATCTTATCTTATCTTATCTTATCTTATCTTATCTTATCTTATCTTATCTTAAATAACCACTGGGTTACACCCAAACTCTTGATTTTTTGATGCAGTTTTCTGTCACGAATCATTTTCTGGCACAATATCACTTCTATTACAAAACAGTGACCACATATGGAACCTTGACTGTCAGATATTTCCAACAATATGTGTTTTGTTAAGATTACAAAAAGATAAGATTTTCTAAAACACAAGCCACTAAATCACAGAGTCTATATATATGTTTTAATATCTTGATTTTTACCCCTAAAAGAGCGACGTATCCCCTGAGATACAAACATTTAGAGACAGATTACATAAAATGTAAGCATTTAATTCATAAAATTTCAATGTAAACCTAATAAGCTAATGCTGAATAACAGCTTTTTAAACAGGTAAGTCCCCTCCAAACGTGTAAATGTGTGAACTAGATCAACTTTTATCAGAGGATGAGTAGATTTCCCACTACAGGCGGCCATGCAGATTTAAATGCTTCCTGTGAGCTAAAGAAAGAATGTAGAAACAAAAGTCACCTTATCTAAATATTCACAACAAACACCCTTTCAACATGAAACCAAGAAATAAGACCTACATTTTCACTGCTTCTCCCCACAGCTTCTCAAATGTGTGTATCCCCCAGGATACGTTGCCTCTTTTAGGGTTAAAACAAACCGCTCTGTTTTATGTTTTTTAAAAAAAATTTTTATGTTTCTTGCTTTTTAAAATAAGAGTCTGTAAACCATTAATCTCACTTCTGCCTCTTGGCGAACGCTGAGGTAAACACTGATTTCTGTCTTTTCTTTGGCCGTCGAGCAGTCCAAACGTTTGAGATAATTATTAAAAAATACTGTCTTGTGAGTGTAAGTGAACTCAAAACATCTGTGTTATGTCCATCATCATGATATAAATTACATTTGGAAGTGCATTTGTATTTCTAGTACATCACAGTACTTTTGTAAGAATTGCAAATAACTGCACAGCAAAACAGACCTCGATATGAACCATATAAATCCTACTGTACAATATTTGATGAATTTATGAACCTCTAAATGATCAAAACTTTGCTGTTGCAAACAATCTCCTCATGTCTTCTGTCGTCTGATTGATAGTTTAGAGTGTTTTATCCAGTAAAAGCTCTTTTAGTGTAATTGTAGAAACGTCCAGCGTCAGCTCGAGCTTCAGTGTCTTTCTGCTGTCAAATCTTGACTGATCTTGATCAAGTGAATGTCAGAATAACTGCAGTCATATTTCCAGATGAACACTTACTGGACTGAAGCAGCTCAGCTTTACTTGATTCTCCATCAATCATTTTTTAGTTTCAAATCTGATCATCAGGATCTTTCGAGGAGCGTTTGTTTCCAGAAGCTTTACTTTCACTGTTCCTCAGCGGAGGAATGATCTTCATCTCACATCTTCTGAGGAGCGTTTATTTATTCATCTCTCAATCAGCATTGCATTGCATTGCATTATATGTTTGGATCATTTCAATCTCATCTTACTGAGACATATTATTGAGATACAGAGTGACCACTGATATTTAGATCATTTTATGTCAGTATCTGCTCTGCTGTTATAAAGATCTCAGTGATTTACATTACAAACAGCAGAATTTCATCATATTAATATCAGCATCTGCAGCAAATTGCATGTTATTGCTCAGTTTGAGAGGATTTTGCTGACTACTTTATAAAGTCATAATTATGAATTTTTATCTTTACTTTATCTTCTTTTTTTAGGTATCTTTAGTATGCCATAATGACTCATTATCTCAAAACCTTGCCATTTTTATCTCATAATTATGCCTTTTAATCTTATAATTTTGACTTTCTATCTCATAATTGACTTTTAGCTCAGAATTATGACTTTTTATGTCATAATTTAGATTTTCTACCTCTATCTTAACTTCTTAAAATGATCACTTAGTATATAATAATTGACTTTTTATCCCATAATAATGACTTAGTGTGCCATAATTATGACTTTTTAATTTCATAATTATGACTTCTCATAATTTTGACTGTCTCATAATTTGTACTGTTTTATCTTATAATTGTGACTTTTTATATCTTAATTTTGATATATCTTAATCTTTCTATCCAATAATTTTGACTCATCTCAAAATTATCACTTAGTATATAATAATTATGACTTGTGTATCTCATAATTATGATTTTTTTATTCTCATAATAATTACTTGTCATAATTGATTTATATTTCATAATTTGTACTTTTTAACTCATAATTGACTTAGTGTGTCATAATTTTGACTTTCTATCATAATTTTAACTTATCTCAAAATGTTTTACCTCACCTGACTTTTTATCTCATAATTATGACTTATGTCATAATTTTGACTTTCTATCTAATAATTTTGACTCATCTCAAAATGATAACTTAGTATATAATAATTATGATTTTAATTTCATAATTATGAGTATGTTAAATTTGATCAGGCTTTTGAGGAATGTTTCTTTGTTCATCTCTTAATCATCACTTTTTGCTCAAATTAATATCAGCATCTGAAGCAAATTCATATTTTTTTCTCAGTTTCAAACTCTGAATAAAATTTCTTTCATATTCTTTCATATATATATACCATAAAAGCCTGTTAGATCAAATATGATACTCAACAAAAAACACAAATGCAAACTTTTCAGCCAGTACATTATTTTTCTTACAGTTTTGAGTATATAAGTGTTTAAATGAAGTTTGGAGCATGTGTGTATATAAAAGTAGCTTTGCACTCCAGCAAACAGCTGTGTTCATCCACAATAGTTTGTTTGTGAAGAAAGTCGAGCTCAGGTTTCTGTAGCTCACGGAAATGATTCTTAGCAACTTGACACTGCGACTGAGTCATGAAGATGAGTCACAGGTTATTAAATATAAAAGATTAGAGGTCAAATGTAAAAATTAAGCGCTTTGTCTCTGTGGTTTTGAAGTCCTCGGATGAAAAGGAAAACATCTTCTCGAGAGCTTTGATGTGGTCAAACAATGAGAAGCAACTGTGGAAGCAATTAGACTGTCAGAGACGCTTCAGCAGTAATTAAAGGCAAATGTCTAATTTCCTTTGTTTTGTTTCTCGTCAGACATACAGTCTATCACAGCGGCATGAACACCCACATCATAAACACAACCAAACTTGGCCTCACCAGCATGTGCAATTACACCGATAATAACCAGGTACGGCTTGACAAATGCATGTGTTTGTGTGTTTACTGCAGGTAAATGAGTATCACTCTGTGAATTTAATATTAGCTGAAGTTTGACTGTTTTGACAGCAGTATAACATGTCTCTCGTGGCTTTTAACTGACTCTAGTCACATTTATTGCGGTTTAACCACAATGTTTCAGAAATATCACAACATTCACCACTGCATAACGTGCTTACCTAATAAGCAAAACAATATGATGCACAGACAGACAGTATGAGCTTGAGTTGCAATGCAATCAAACCGTTTGTTTGAGAAGGTTTTGTCAAGAGTAATGCAAAAAGATTCATAGGAAATAATCAGATAATGTCGAGCTCTAAAAGGACAAAAAAGCAATAGGTTTAAGGTCAATGGCATCAAATATCATTAAAGCAGCAGTTCACCCAAAAATAGAAATGTGCTCACCCTCAGGCAATCCAAGATTAGGATGAGTTTGTGTCTTCATCATATTTGTAGAAATGTGTCACTGCATCAGTGTCTCAGCAATGGATGCTCTGCAGTGAATGGGTGCCGTCAGAATAAGAGTCCAAACAGCTGATAAAAACATCACAATAATCCACAAGTAATCCACAGCACTCCAGTCCATCAGTTAACATCTGGAGAAGACAAAAGCTGAAACAAATCCAGCATTAAGTCCATAATCCATAATAACGCTTCCTCCAGTGAAAAAGTGCATCTCCTGTTGTCTCTCACATCAGAATCCAGCCACATATTTGTTTAGAGCTGTTTTGGGCTGTTTTGGCTTGTAAATGCTGCTTGATCTGTGCAGATTTCTCTCCTGATTCAGACTAGACCACTTTTTCACTGGAGGAAGCATTATTATGGATTATGGACTCTTATTGAGTTAAAAACGTCTTAATGCTGGATTTGTTTCAGCTTTTGTCTTCTCCAGATGTTAACTGATGGACTGGAGTGGTGTGGATTATTGTGATGTTTTTATCAGCTGTTTGGACTCTCATTCTGACGGCACCCATTCACTGCAGATTATCCATTGCTGAGACAGTGAAGCAGTGACACATTTCTCCAGATATGATGAAGAAACACACTCCTCTACATCAGCAAATTTTCATTTTCGGCTGAACTATTCCTTTAATCTCAAATGAAACTGAACAGTTTTAAACAGCAAATAATGGTCATTTAATATGCACTGATCAGTATTTTCTGACTGAAACTACACAGATCCTGAGATGCATTAGCGTCTGGTCAAGCATAATGAGAGTCTGTCAGTATCTGTCACACGGTTTGTGGATGATGAACTCCAGAGGAGTAAAATCTTCCAGAGCTCGTCATAATTACAGTCTGAGCTCTGGATGAGGACAGGCTCACGGATAATAAAGGACATGATCATTCACTTCCCTGCAGCATGTGTGTGTGTGTGTGTGTGTGTGTGTGTGTGTAGACTGTAATGAATGCTTTCAGGTTTCACACTGTAGTGAGGATGACTATGGATTTGTCCAACTTTTGATTTGTCAAAACATTCAGAAATAATGTTTTAATGGGAACATTATAAAAACGTTTTTAGAACATATTTTGTTAGCGGAGAAAGCATTTCTACAACATTTAATGTAATTTACAAACACTTTACAATAAGATTTCATTCATTAACATTAATAAACTACATTATTTAATGAACATATTCAACAGTATTTATTAAAACTACATATTAATTTAGTATTAAAATATTTAATATTAAATATTAAAATACCAATTTTAATAATAAGTTAATATTAATTAATTTTAGATTAAATAACCCTATATAACAGTAGTTGATGCACTGTGAACTAACCTGAACAAACAATGAACAGCTGTATTTTTTTAACTAACATTGACAAACTACAAAAAAGCAATTCCATTTCATTTCTATATAGTGTTTTCACAAGCATCTTCAAGAAAGCTTCACAGAAAATGCTGCAAACAAACATAAAACTGCTCATTGTAAGTTCATCTTAACTAATGCATTAATAAACGAGACTGTATTGTAAAGCGTTATTGAACATTTCTAATATGTATGCATGCTTTATGGAGGATGTTTTTTTTTTTTACAAAAAAAAAAATTGTACAGGTCAGTTACTTCAATGGAAGCAATGCTGTTGTGTGACTGACATGCTGAAAGAATTAAAATGTAATATTTTCTGGTCAAACTTGTTGCTCTGAAGCCTTTTTGAGTAGGAGCTGCTGTTATATAGTGTATATATGCTGTTATTTAATGTGCTGCAGTTTCACAACACTGAGGTTTCAGAGTAGGTTTGTGTTTTTGTGTGGAAGCGTGTTGTGAGACTGTAGCCTCGGGCAGCAGATGAAAGCATCTGTCATTTCAGAGGGAAGCAGAATAAAGCTGATCTCGCCCGGCCCGAGGCGAAGAAACACAGAAGACGCTGGAGCCGAGCTTCAGTGAAGAGGACGAGCGATTTGTTTGGAGCGCAGATCTCTCGACGGACCTGTCAGCAGATTAATACATCAAACCGAGCGACGGATGAAATACATGCTGTGTTCTTCTCCACACGCTCACCTGCGCTGGATCTTACACGCTTCCTTTCTCTGTCCGTCTCTTTGTCTGATTTTCTTGTCTACCTGTAACACTGCCGATCCAGCGATCAGCTTTCATCCGCTTTTATTCTCTCTCTTCCGCCTCACGTCTTCTCACCTTTCACCCCTCAAGAAAACGTGTCATTTTCTCATGTACAGCCGTTCATCAGCACACAGATGTGAGCTGCTCGTTTAAAGCGGTTATTGGATATATAGCGGATGTGGATTAGTATTTGTGAATATTAAAGCACTGCTGTGTAAATCTGAAGTCTGCATGTTGTGCATGTCTCAGTTTGCTCTACTACACATTCTGAAGTCTGCGTCTCACTATATACAAGAAGGACAAGAACTTCATCATCATCATCATCATCATCATCATCATCATCATCATCATCACTTCACCGGCATTTCACCATTTCATTTAAGAAAGCTATCAGCAGATACACACAGAAACTCAATGAGCTTCACTACAAACCAAAATAATAATAATAATAATAATAATAATAATAATAATAATAATAATAATAATATAAAATAAAAATAAAAATAAAAGTTTGCTTAACTTGAAGAAATTATGGCAGAAATATATTACAGTTACAGTACTGTACAGTGAAATGCACTTGTCAAAGCAGTAGAAGTAGTAGTAGTAGTAGTAGTAGTAATAATAATAATAATAATAAAATCATAAAAAATTACTTTTAAGGAATAATCACAATTTTTTTTTTACATTTTCATAAATTTTCTTCCATGTTTTAATTTTAACAATAAACTTCTGTTGTGCAGCACATTGTTTGCCAAAAAATACAAAAATTCTAAAATTTCTAAAAATAAAATAAAAAATATTCACAAGGCCCTATTATTGTAAATATCTATCTATCTATCTGTCTGTCTGTCTTATTATTATTTTTTTAATAATTAAAACTATATAAATTAAAATGCTATAATAAAAGAGATATGACAAAAAATATAATCAAGATGTAAACTGAAATCATATTTCTTTATTTCTTTCAATAACTATTGTTTTTGTTGAAGAAAATAGTTATTGAAACTTCTGGAATCACAAAATGAATTGTGATAAATTCATTTACCTATATTGGCATGCTGTGTTTCATATAATATAGGTATAACACCACTAATATTATGTGATATAGGAGGTCTTCTAATATTATGTTAGACAGTGGAGGGCCTTCAAGTCAAAAGGTTTGAGAAGCTCTGTCACAATATAGTAGCAATCTAGTTTGAAATGTTGCATTATGCATACAGTTTCATATCTTATTTTTCAGAATTAGTAGTTTGTACTGTTTAGTATGCAGTATGCTAGTATTGAGAACACAGCCATACATACATTTCCTCTCAAACTCAAAGGCACAAACGCTGCAGCAAGATGCTTATTTTCTTATTTTCACATCGATTCATTGCCAAAATGCAGTGTTGCATCAGTATGGAGGTGTTTTGTTTTGCGCTGGCTTCAAGGAGGATGGATTCTAGTCTGCTCTCACTCCTGCTGTCTTTATCTACTACTGCACACTTCAGATCCTCATGTGCACTCGGTCAGCCGCCGGCGGCGGCGTTTCAGTATCTGTGTGTTTGAAGACATGCAAGTCCTGCAGCTGATGATGGAGTATACAGGTCAGCCAATCACAGGAGTCTTTGATGATCCAACCAATCAGAGCTCAGAGCTGAGGCGTCACATGATTTGATGCTTTACGGAGACTAAAGAAAAAGCTTTTTTGCCATCACCATCTGAAGGCTTTCATTAAAGGCAGCGGCTATTTACACTAAGTGCAAATAGCTATAGATTATATTTACACTTTTAAAATAGCAAGCTTTTCTGCTATTTATACTACTTATTGCAAATAATGGCAATTATCTGCACCTCAGTATTGTAGTACATTATAAAACAGTACGCAATAACGTATTGAGTGTAAATTATAATTTTAATTCAAATTATTAAATGGATGCCACCTTACTGGGACAATAAAGCCCTCCCTACACCTACCCTAACCCTACCCTATACTTTATTTTCAACCTTTTGACTATTTCCTTCATTTTTATTGAAAATAAATGCCTTTCCGATGCGATATGAGGTTTGAAAAGGGAGAAAAAAAGTTCGGCAAAAGGCGAGTTCAAACTCAGGTTGATCGCGTCAAAATGCACACACCTTACCATCTATGCCACTGAAACAGATGTTTAACAAATGTCTTTTTTCAGTGTTGACTGCCCCAATCACACGTTGGTGGGCGGAGTAAGTGTAAATAGCCTCTGCCAACAAGGTGGTCTATTTGCACTTAGTGTAAATAGACACTCTGTTCATGTAAACACCCAAATGTGGCAGAAGTTTTGTATTGGTGCATTTTGATAAAAACATCTTCAGCTCATGCAGATGAATTACTGAGAAATTTGTTGAGGTGATGTGGTTTCACAGGTGGGCCCAGCCTCAGACAGTTTCCTGTGCAGACAGGAAGTCTTTGTTGAACTTTCTGTGACTGTCTTGTGTGTGACTCAGCAGCTGCAAGCAAAATAATGCAGGAAAACTCTGCATGTGTATAAATAAAGCTGAACAGATGTTCAACAGTGCTCGTTTAATTGTAGGAATAATTAAGAGATCAATGTGCTTTTGACTGGTAAACAGAACGTTAATAGTGTTAAAGTGTCACCAATTAGTGTGTGCGTCGTCCTGCAGCGTTTGTCCCCAAATCGTGTTACGCTCTTGCTTGGTAATACCCTGGCAACCACCCAGCAACACCCTAGAAAGATGCTTCAATCACTATGCTGTGCACAACCACCCTAGAAATACCATAGCAATGTGCTTCAATTACTTTGCTGTGCACAACCAGTCGGAATACCCTAGCAACACGCTTCAATCACTATGCTGTCCACAACCACCCTAGCAACCTGCTTCAAACATTATGCTGTGCACAACCACCCTAGCAACATGATTCAATCACTATGACGTGCACATCCACCCTAGCAACGTGCTTCAAACACTATGCTGTGCACAACCACCCTGGTGTTACGAGCTAGCCCTCTTTTTAGTCTAGAGGTAATGGGCATAGCAGTAACAAATTTTGGAGAGAGAAAGCACAGGGACCTCTTGTCTCCGGCCCCAATAACACACCTCCAAACTAAAGAACTTGTTATTGTTTTTATTAAATCATAAGAAAAAGATTAAAGGAAACATAAGCTTCAGGAGGGGGCAAAGGCCAACATAAAATTTCTAACTCAATTTTATACATAACTTACCTATACATAAACCAAAAACAAATGAATAACAAAAACTTCCCTAACTCCTTGACTACCCAGATAACCAGGAGAAAAGCAATTAAAGAAAAAGGCACCCACCTCCCTACAAGTTTCCTTACAAAACTCTTAAAGTCTAAACAAATTTACAATTAAATTCACAGTAGCACCAATGGTTAGCACTCAATAAGAACCAAAAAAAAAGTTATCTGGAGCCAGAGAAAAGAAGTCCATGTAACAGGTTACCAACTGCAACCCTCTCCCCTCTGCTCAGAAACCGTGCTGGCTTTATATGCTGACTTCCTTCTGAGTGCAGCCAATCAGTGGAGATGAATTGAATTGGTAGCAAATCAGAAACAGGTGTATCCAATCACCTCCACGACAGTGACAGCAGTAGACATGAAAAAAAAAGAAAAGAAAAACAGTAACAAAAGCACCCCACAAAACACATAGAACAATCAAATAAAATACGTCTCAGGACGTAACACTAGCAACACCCTAGCAACATGTTTCAAACATTATGCTGTGCACAACCACCCTAGCAACACCCTTGCATGCTTCAATCACTTTGCTGTGATTTTACTGTTTTTAAATTTTAAAAGTGGCTTAAGGAAATATATTTCAGATATTTATTCATTCAGGATTTTTCTAGGCCAGAAATCACTTGTTTTGAGAGAACAGTTTCATCGGCTAAGAACAAAACTTAAACTCAACTGATCTGAATAATGACTCTATTGTCTTCTGTAGAGCTGCTTTACAGCTGAAATGTCGAATTTGTTTCATATCTGATGATTTTTACAACATTCACACATATTTTCCTGTTTATTACTGTGAAGTGACTTTGAAACAGTCTGTCCTGTATAAACTGTATATAAATATAATGTGACTTGACTTAATCCACAAAGCTCTGTTGTATTTCTGGATGAGTATTTTTGTTCCCACACTGAAGCTGTAAATCTGTGTGTTCTTCCTTGTTCACAGGCTCTATACTCTATACTCACATGTGCTGTACATCTGTGTGTGTGTGTGGATGTGTGTGTGTGTTTGTACTCTCCTCCTCACTTGCTGACTCATATGTGGTTTTCTGTTCTGTGCTCATTAATGACTCTGAGCATCTGAGTTTATTATTCTAACTGAATGTGAGCTTCATTTCCAATAAATACAGCAGCGACTGTGTGTGTGTGTGTGTGTGTTTGTGTGAACTCTGATGTATAAGACTGAAGGGCTGGAGTCACTTGTTATTGCTCAGAAGTTGCTCTTTTATATTTCAGGGGACTCAGTTATGTTTCATGCATGTATTCAGTTTTTCTCAGATGTTTCTGACCCAATTATCACGGCAAAACATGATGCTGTTTCTCAGTATTTCTGTCTTGTTTTCCAGTACAAATGTCTAAACATTCCTCAATCAAGATAAATTTGCTGGAGATGCAAAGTGACTTAAGAAGTTTTAAATCAAAATTATTAAAACTATCAAAATGATGGAACAGTCTTTGCATGCATTTGTGTTCCACTGAAAAAAAAAATATGTCAATTTATTTATTTATTTATGCATGCATGCACAAACATTTAGTTGAGATGCAAAATGACTTAAGAAGTTTTGTTTTTAAAAACAATAAAATTTTTTTTTTGCATTTGTTTGAATGCATTTGTTTTCTACTTAAAAAAAAACAAAACATTTTATGTCCATTATTTATGCATGCATGCATGAACATTTAGTTGAGGTGCAAAAAGACTTAAGTTTGGTTTTTATCAAAAGTATTAAAATATCAAAATTATAACATCTGTTATGTAACACTTGATTTGGGTTGAACTGATTATTTATTTATTCATTCATTTAATGCTACATGGATTTGTGTTCCACAAAAATATATCTGATGTCCAATCATTTATTGATTTGCTTATTTATTGTAGTGGACAGCACATTTCAGGGGCCAAGTTTATGGCGGGGCCCCTCTCTGACCACAATAGTGAACAGAGGTTTGCTACATTTTGATTGGATCTTGGTGGACTAACATAAGCAAACTGTCCAACACCATCAGATAAAGATGCCAGGACAACAGCCAGACACCTCTTAGAGGGCAAGAAGACATTTGGTACAAAGCCCAGGAAGGACGGGACTTCCTATTGGTCAAAATGCAGTTTTTGCCCTTCACCCACCAACAGACTAATTTCTCAGGTTTTGGCCTGTGACCGCCATAAAAATTCCTTAGGACCTCTGGACACAGCAGCAGTGGGTGAAACAAACAGGGATCACAGAGTTCCATCCAAATCCATTCATAACTATGTTCTCAAACCTTAAACTGTTGCAAACTACAACACACACATCTTATACTTATTCAGAGAAATAAGTATTCTCAGTGACAGCGATGTGTAGTGCAACATCTTACACAAAATCAGCTGTTAATGGACAAATGAATGCATGCATGACAGTTCAATCATCTTCCAATATGTTTGGACTTAATGTGTTCGTAACAGTGCCAAAGGTATTCTGGTTGTGGTTTAGTAAGTGAATGATGCATTGGTAAAACTTTAATGACACTTTTCTAAATGTGTGTTTGGACTATGCAAATAAGTTCCACAGGAGGAAAGAAGGGTGGGCCACACCGTGTCCCCCCACTCTGATGGAAATAGCCAATCACAGCCTGAAAATGGAGAAGCGCCAGATTGCAATCTCCTCCTCATCGGAAAGAGATAAAGGTACCTTCCCAAAAGACACTTCTCGTTCTGAGTCTGAGCCCCGAAAGGGAAAGACGTTAACAGATAAACCAGTTCTGAGTCTCCGGCCCGTAAGGAAAGGGACAGTAACAGAGCATCCGATACCCCCGTTCTGAGTCTGAGTCCTGTTATTGGGAAGGCAGCAACAGAAATAACCCGTTCTGAGTCTGAGTCCCGTAAGGGAAGGGACAGTAACAGACACATTTGTTCTGAGTCTCCCATCCAGAGAGACAGTAGTAGATACACCAGGTCTGAGTCTCCGGCCTGCAAGGGTGAGACATTAACAGATACACAGTTCCTGAGTCTCCAGCTTTGAGGTAGCAACAGATACGACCACGTTCTGAGCCTCCAGCCTGCAAGGAAAGAGATAATCTACGTTCAGACTTCATTCAGAGTCTTCGTCCAGCGAGACAACAACAGATGCAGCACGTTCTGAGTCTCCATCCTAGAGAGACAAAGCAGATCGACCAAGTTCTGAGTCTTTAGCCCAGAGAGGCAGAAGACACACAGACATTTGCAACAAGGTTAAGCTCCAGCGAGCAAACCTTCACTCCAAGGTACCTTCGCTTGCGTGTTCCAGGCTAAGGACCTTCTGCACCTATTTCAGGGTCACATCTGTGTGTGCCAGATTTTAGGACCCTTTGGTGCTCCAGGAGATCAGCATCCTCCAGCGCTTCGTGTTCAAGGCTGTCGAAACGGATCACTGCTCCTTTCCCCACTGCATTGTTACCAGGACAACCAGTGGATGAAGTCCCTGCCACCGGACTGCTCACTCAACCACAGAGAACGTAACTATCACCTATCCAAACCTCTTCCAGAGACCTTGGCATTGTTGTGTATTATCAGTATATGATTTTTCTAATTGACATTAGAGGTTATATAGCTGATTGCGGTTGATAACAAATAATCTTTCAGGTATTTGTTTGATGCATAATAAGGTTCTTCACCTTACTTGTTTCAGAGTAGTGACAGTTTATCTTTCCAGATAACGTAGCTCTGACATAGCAACATCCAACATAATCACTTGCATTTTATGCATCTTATGCACTTTATTCATTTTCCATTCATGGTATTCATTTAGTAGTTGTTGATTACTCTTGTCTATCTTCTGTTAATAAAATTTATTTTATCACACGTGTCTTCCTTGTGTTGATAATGCAGTTAGGTTCTACAAGTTAGGTATCCCACCAATCTTTCTTATGTGATGTACTCCTAACCACACCTTAAGTGACACGTGATCCAAAAATCATAACGTCACCTGTGACGTGAGTACACATCACTACACTATTTCGCCCCCTTAGGTTGGCGAAAGCAAAATTCACTACATTATTTATTCATTCATGCATGCATGAGCATTTACTTGAGATGCAAAATGATTTCAGAAGTTTTGCTTTCAAAAAATATAAAATTAAGAGTTATTCTTGAAACAAATGTGGTCAGAAAAATAAAGTTGTTTTCTCTTTGAATTAAGCTTAAAATTCATTCCATTTTGATCAGTTTCTCAGAAAACAATGTTTAGGTATTTATACCCAAAAACAGCAAAAATACTGAGTAAGAAACTAACTAGATATACACTTCATTAATTTGTCATCTCTTGTGAAATCATGTTATATGTCATGACTGACACATTGTTTGCATTCAGTCATAACAGTAGAGTCATTTGTGATGTCATTAATAACTCATATCCATAATATCTCTGGCTTATTGCTCATATTTCACCAGTGATGCTCTCGTATAAGTCTGATGGAAATGGACAGACGATTACACAGATGCTCACGTCAGGTCAGAGGGCAGAGGACAAAGAGCGAGTGGACATGTTGTGTGAGTGTCCTGAAATGACCTCGCAGCGCTCATGTTATTGTTCAAACCCATCCCAGATCTTGGATCAGATTTCCCCAATCTCTGCCAAGAGAAACAGCCCCTCTTTCCCTCTCGCTCTCGCTCTTCGCTCCCGTCTAACGCTGCAGAAATGACTGACATCTAAAACACTTCCAGAGGGAAAGACAAGCGCTCTGACATCCTCTCATCATGTTTCTCAACACTTTCAAAGGGAACCTCACAGATGAATCGACACGACTCCATTTGTGTCTGTTTTTCTCAAGCGCTGTGTTTTGGTTGAGTTCAGGCTTTCATACGGAGCTCATTATGAGCAGGTTAAAGTCTATTCAGGTCTGACGGACTAATGATTAAAGACGGCTGGATGAGAGCCAGATCATCAACACAGACTCAATGATGTCATTCCACTTGAACTAAAGGCCAGTAAAGATGCGTCTCACACATAAACATGGTGAAAAACAAACAGTCAAACTAATACTAGATGAGCATTAATGGGCTTTTTAACCAACAAACACACTCATTTGTCTCATCTGGACAATAACAAATGAAATACATCATGTCAATTTTCATTGGTCAGAATACTGATATTTACATTATATAAACTCAACCAATATTTATTTATTTATTTGATTTTCATTAGTCAGAATATTGCTACTCGACTTAAACCAATGTATTTAAAAATCAATCTAAACAAACCTATTTATTCATAAAATTTAGACTCAAACCAACTGATTGATTGATTGATTGATTTACTCTGGTCAGAATTGGTCAGAATATTGCTACTCACACAATATAATTTAAACTCAGATTTATTTAAATAAAATTTATTTATTTATTTATTTTTCACCAATCTGAATATTGCTACTCACAATACAATTTAAACTCAACCTTATTTATTTATTTATGCATAGAATTTAGACTCAAACCAATTAATCAATTACTGAAGTAAATAAGTACTTTATTTTTCATTGGTCATTATTTTCCTATTCACGTAATATTATTTAAACTTAAACCTATTTATTTATTTATTTATACATTTATAACTTTATGCATATAATTTAGACTAAAGTCAATTAATTAAACAAGCAAGTAATTTATTTTTCATTGGACAGAATATTGATACTCACATAATATAAATTCAAACGAATATTTATGTAATGTGGGGTTTGGGCTTTGTTTCTTGTTCATTGTTTTCATGTCTTTTATTCTGTAGTTTGGCCACAGTCATGTTCTGTTGATCTTTTCCTGCGGATGCGGAGCTTGGACAGAACTGAAGGGACTGATTGCCAGTGTGATGGACACACCACTGATGTCAGTGCGAGCACTGACTATCACAGAGGCTGTTCCCCTAACCTCAGTGCTTCCTGTTATGGCGGTAGCCATCCTGTGTGTTTGGGCTACTCATTGCTCTCCTGTCCAAGAATCTGCCCCAGAGGCCTCTCATTTCCATGAGTCTGTCCCAGAGGTCTCTCCTGTCCATGAGTCTGCTCCAGAGGTCTCTCGTGTCCATGAGTCTGCTCCAGAGGCCTCTCCTGTCCATTAGTCTGTTCCAGAGGTCTCTTCTGTCCATGAGTCTGCGGCAGAGGCCTCTCATTTCTGTGAATCCGCTCCAGTGCCTCCAGAGGTGGCAGCATCAGCTGCAGAACCTCCCAAGGTGGTGGCACCCACTCATGAAGTCACTGTCTGTCCTGTCACACCCTTGGAGGCCGTTCACGAACTCACCAACTGTCCTGTCACGGCCAAGGAGGCCATTCAAGAACTCTCTGCCTGCTCTGTCACAGTCAAGTGGTCTATCCATGTTTCTGCTCGACCCTGCCTTCCTGCTCTGTCGGCTCTGACCTGGTGGTCTCCTGGTCCACTGCTCTATGGTCTGCCACTGCCCCATGGCCCAGGCCCTCCACTGCTTCACTGTCTGCCACTGCTACATGGCCCAGGTCCTCCAGAGTATCACTGTCTGCCACTGCCCAATGGCCCAGGCCCTCCACTGCTTCACTGTCTGCCACTGCTCCACGGCCCAGGCCCTCCAGAGTATCACAGTCTGCCACTGCTCCATGGCCCAGGTCCTCCAGAGTATCACTGTCTGCCACTGCCCAATGGCCCAGGCCCTCCACTGCTTCACTGTCTTTCACTGGTCCACGGCCCAGGCCCTCCACTGCTTCACGGTCTGCCACTGCTCCACGGCCCAGGCCCTCCACTGCTTCACTGTCTGCCACTGCTCCATGGCCCAGGCCCTCCAGAGTATTACTGTCTGCCACTGTTCCACGGCCCAGGCTCTCCACTACTTCACAGTCTGCCACTGCTCCATGGCCCAGGTCCTCCAGAGTATCACTGTCTGCCACTGCTCCACGGCCCAGGCCCTCCAGAGTATCACAGTCTGCCACTGCTCCATGGCCCAGGCCCTCCAGAGTATCACTGTCTGCCACTGCTCCACGGCCCAGGCCCTCCACTGCTTCACTGTCTGCCACTGCTCCACGGCCAGGCCCTCCAGAGTATTACTGTCTGCCACTGTTCCACGGCCCAGGCCCTCCACTACTTCACAGTCTGCCACTGCTCCATGGCCCAGGTCCTCCAGAGTATCACTGTCTGCCACTGCTCCACGGCCCAGGCCCTCCAGAGTATCACAGTCTGCCACTGCTCCATGGCCCAGGCCCTCCACTGCTTCACTGTCTGCCACTGCTCCACGGCCCAGGCCCTCCACTGCTTCACTGTCTGCCACTGCTCCATGGCCCAGGCCCTCCAGAGTATCACTGTCTGGCACTGCTCCACGGCCCAGGCCCTCCAGAGTATTACTGTCTGCCACTGTTCCACGGCCCAGGCCCTCCACTACTTCACAGTCTGCCACTGCTCCACGGCCCAGGCCCTCCAGAGTATCACTGTCTGCCACTGCTCCATGGCCCAGGCCCTCCAGAGTATCACAGTCTGCCACTGCTCCATGGCCCAGGCCCTCCAGAGTATCACTGTCTGCCACTGCTCCACGGCCCAGGCCCTCCACTACTTCACAGTCTGCCACTGCTCCACGGCCCAGGCCCTCCACTGCTTCACTGTCTGCCACTACTCCACGGCCCAGGCCCTCCAGAGTATCACTGTCTGCCACTGCTCCACGGCCCAGGCCCTCCACTGCTTCACTGTCTGCCACTGCTCCACGGCCCAGGCCCTCCACTGCTTCACAGCCCAGGCCCTCCACTGCTTCACAGTCTGCCACTGCTTCACAGCCCAGGCCCTCCACTGCTTCACTGTCTGCCACTGCTCCACGGCCCAGGCCCTCCACTACTTCACTGTCTGCCACTGCTCCACGGCCAGGCCCTCCACTGTTCCACAGTCTGTCACTGCTCCACGGCCCAGGCCCTCCACTGTTCCACAGTCCGTCACTGCTCCATGGTCATTCATTCATTCATTCATTCATTCAATTATTTATTATCCATGCATTTGTGTTCCACTGAAAAAAAAAGATGCAAGTAAATATTAACAATTATTAATTTGGGGCTTTTCACATTGGTACTGAGAGTGTAAATTTCAAAACACATGAATGTATGAATGTTTATTGTATCTGTTGTCAGATTCAAATCTACGAGCCCTCGAGTTTGCAACATTTCTACTTTCATAAGCTCTGTTCTCGTGTGTTATTGAGTTGTTTTTGTGGGGTGTGTCTCACACTAACAGTCCCAACCCTGATGTGTGTGATGTGCATGATGTTCTCTCCTCACCACACACACACACCCACACACCCACTCATCAGTGTGTTTGGTCAGAGTGTCAGACGGGCGTCAGACGGGTCTGTGTCTGAAGGTACATTCACACCATCCACACTGTTCTCAGCTTACATTCTCATGAGCTCTCAGTGTTATTAGTATTATTAGTGTCTAGTACTAATATCCTCAAACACTAAACATAAACATCAGCAGTGAGATGAAAACCACCTAGAAAACCATCACAGCTGCTTAGAAAGGCCTGGTCAACCATCTAAAATACCCTATAGCATGATGCTGGTGAGTTTTACACAGGGGAATCTAGTTATTTATATTATTATTTTATCAGTGTATTCTCACATTATACATTAGTTCTCTCTTCAATAATCAGAAAGAAGCTGAAGATGCCAGAAATGAGCATTTGAAGCAGTGACTCGACTCACAATTGATTTGGAAAGAGTTTGATAACAGGTTAAGGTAATTATGCAATATAAAAAAAAAAAAAAAAAAAAAAAAAATCCATTTCAATTAGATTTTACTTTTTATTTCTTTATTATTTTTACTTATATTGAATAAAACATAAATCTATTAATATTTAGTTTAGTTTATTTATTTTTATGTTGGTTATTTATACTGTGAAGCACTTTAGTCAAAAAAGTTGAGTTCTGTTATTTTAATATTTAGTTTATATTTTTTATTATTATTACACTGAATGAAATAAAGTATAATATAAAAAAGTTTAGTTGAGTTCTACTGTTACTTTCTACTATTTATTATTTTTGTGCTATTTTACTTACAGTATATTTACTGTATATGGTGAAGCACTAGTCAAAATAGGTAAGTTCTATTATTTAAATATTTACTTTCTATACCCTTTACTCAGTACTTAGTTGAAACACCTTTGGCTGCAAGTCTTTTTGGGTATAACACAACAAGCTTTGCACACCTGGACTAGAGGATTTTCTGCCATTCTTCTTTACAAATCCTCTCAAGTTTGGTCAGGTTGGAGGGAGACCGTCGGTGGACAGCCTTTTTCAGGTCTCTCCAGAGATGTTCGATAGGGTTCAAGTCAGGGCTCTGGCTGGGTCACTCTAGGACATTCACAGAGTTGTCCCTAAGCCCCTCCTGTGTTGCCTTGGCTGTGTGCTTAGTGTCATTGTCATGTTGGAAGGTGAACATTCTGCCCAGTCTGAGGTTCTGAGCACTGAGGAACAGGTTTTCATTGAGGATGTCTCTGTGCTTTGCTCCATTCAGCTTTTCCTCAACCCTGACCAGTCTCTCAGTCTCTGCCGCTGAAAAACAGCCCCGCAGCATGAGGCTGCTGCCAGCACACTTTACTGTTGTGATGCTACTCTGCAGGTGATGAGCAGAGCTGGTTTCCTTCAAACGTGATGCTTAGAATTGAGGTTCATCAGACCAGAGAATATGGTTTCTCACAGTCTGAGGGTCCTTTAGGTGCTTTTTTGCAAATTCCAAGTGTGTTTTCATGTGTCTTCACTGAGGAGAGGATTGTGTCTTGCCACACCGCCATAAAACCCAGATCGGTGGAGTGTTGCAGTGATGTTTGTCCTTCTGTAGGTTTCTCCTGTCTCCACATATGATCATGGAGCTCAACTAGAGTGACCATCAGGTTCTTGGTCACCAGTCTAGACAAGGCCCTTCTCCATCACTTGCTCAGTTTGGCTGGGCGACCAGCTCTTAGAACATTTAGTCATTTACATTTACATTTAGTCATTTTGCAGACGCTTTTATCCAAAGCGACTTACAATTGGGGAATACATAAAGCGATTCGTCTTGAAGAGGCAATCAGACAGAGGAAGTGCTCGTAACAACAAGTCTCAGGTATTGTTCAAATAAGTACAAGCTAGAAAGGAAAAGCAATAAATAAAGAGAGAATTTTTTTTTTTTTTTTTTTAAAGTTTAGGATGAAGTCAAGTAGTGCTGAAAGAGATGAGTTTTCAGTTGTTGCTTAAAGATTGATAGGGATCCAGCATTCCGGATAGGAGTGGGAAGATCATTCCACCAGCCAGGAATGGTGAATGAGAATGTTCTGGAGAGTGATTTTGAGCCTCTCTGTGATGGTTTCCACGAGGCGTCGCTCACTAGCAGATCTCAGACTTCTGGAGGGGGTGTAGATTCGTAATAGTGAGTGGAAGTAGGTGGGTGCTGAGCCTGTGGTTGTTCTATATGCAAGCATCAGTGTCTTGAACTTGATCCGAGCTGCAACTGGTAGCCAGTGCAAGGAGATAAAGAGAGGTGTAACATGGGCTCTTTTGGGCTCATTGAAGACCAGATGTGCCGCTGCATTCTGAATCATTTGTAGAGGTTTGATTGTGTTTGATGGAAGTCCAGCCAGAAGAGCATTGCAGTAGTCCAGCCTAGAAATGACAAGGGCCTGGACAAGAAGTTGTGCACCATGCTCGGTCAGAAAGGGCCTGATCTTTCTGATGTTGTGTAGTGCAAACCTGCAAGATCGAGCAGTCTTTGCAACGTGCTCTTTGAAGGTCAACTGGTCATCAAAGATTACACCGAGATTTCTAACCGAAGTTGATGGGGCAATTGTTGATGAACCTAACTGAATCGTGAAGTCATGCTGTAGGGTTGGAGTAGCAGGGAAGACAAGAAGCTCAGTCTTTGCCAGGTTGAGCTGTAGGTGATGTTCTTTCATCCATGCCGAGATGTCCGCCAGGCAGCCTGAGATCCGTGCAGCTACTGTTGGATCATCTGGTTGAAAAGAGAGATAGAGCTGTGTGTCATCAGCGTAGCAATGGTAGGAGAAGCCATGTGCCTGTATGATGGGACCCAGTGATGTCGTGTATGTGGAGAAGAGGAGGGGTCCAAGAACCGATCCCTGAGGAACCCCAGTGACCAGTTGATGTGCTTTGGATACCTCCCCTCCCCAGGCCACCCTGAAAGACCTACCAGTGAGATAGGATTCAAACCAGCGAAGTGAAATCCCAGTGATGCCCAGAGATGAGAGGGTAGACAGGAGGATCTGATGATTAACAGTGTCAAACGCAGCAGATAGATGCAGCAGAATGAGGACTGATGATTTGGAGTCTGCTTTTGCAATTCGCAGGGCTTCAGTGACTGAGAGTAGCGCAGTTTCAGTTGAATGGCCACTCCTGAAACCTGACTGTTTAGCATCCAGTTTGTTGTTCTGTGAAAGAAACAATGAGACCTGGTTGAAGACAACTCGTTCAAGTGTTTTCGCTATGAATGGAAGGAGAGAGACAGGTCTGTAGTTCAGTAAGAGAAGTGTTTAATGTAGGTTTCTTGAGCAGTGGGGTTACCCGAGCCTGCTTGAACGCAGTGGGGAAAATGCCTGTGAGGAGAGATGTGTTGATGATGTGTGTGAGTGCTGGTAAGAGTGTGGGAGAGATTGCTTGGAGAAGGTGTGATGGGATTGGGTCTAGAGGACATGTTGTAGGATGGCTGGAGAGGAGAAGTTTGGATACCTCTGCCTCAGTGAGTGGACAGAAGGAGAAGATGGGAGTTTTAGCAGTGGATGTGGTTGGTTGGAGGTCGTGTGTGTGTGTGGAGGAGAGAACTGACTACTGATTGTTCTAGTTTTGCCTGTAAAAAAAGTGGCAAAGTCATCAGCTGTTATAGAAGTGGTGGGAGGTGGTGGAGGGGGACAGAGGAGAGAATTAAATGTTCTGAAGAGATTACGCATGTCTGGAGCGCTGTTGATCTTGTTGTGGAAATGTGAGGATTTGGCAGTGTGGACTTCAGCAGAGAAAGATGAGAGCAAAGACTGATACCTACTCAGGTCCGATGGATCGTTTGATTTGCTCCATTTTCTCTCTGCCGCTCTGAGTTTGGTCCGATGTTCACGAAGAACCTCGGATAACCAGGGGTTAGAAGGGGCAACCCGTGCTGGGCTGGAGGAGAGAGGACAAATGTCGTCAAGACAAGAGGTTAAGGTCTGGCATAGAGTGTCAGTAGCTGCATTCACATCCAGAGATGAGAAATGGGTAGGTGAGGGAAGAGAGGAGGATACTACAGAGGAAAGATGTGAGGGAGAAAGGGAGCGTAGGTTTCGTCTAAAAGTAACCGGTAAGGGGGTTGATGGCACACGGGTATCAAAAAGTAATGTAAATGAAATGAAGAAATGGTCAGAGATATGTAGTGGTTGCACCAGAATGTTATCTGCAGTGCAATTGCGTGTGTAAATTAAATCAAGTTGGTTGCCTGATTTGTGCGTGCTAGAAGTGGTAAGGCGTTTGAGATCAAATGAAGCTAGGAGTGAATGGAAGTCTGTAGCATAAGGCTTGTCTAGATGAATGTTGAAATCGCCAAAGACTAAGAGTGGAGTGCCAACCTCCATGAAAGAGGACAGCAGCCCGTGCAGCTCCTCTAGGAAGGTGGCTAGAATTTGGCCAGGGGGACGGTAAATTACCACAATCTGGAGTTTTATAGGAGCTGTTACCGTAATCGCATGACATTCAAATGAGTTGTAATTGCATAGGGGAGAGTGGGTTGAGTATGTCCAATTCTTTGAAATGAGCAGCCCAGTACCCCCACCCCGGCCAACTTGACGTGGGGTGTGAGAGAAAGAGAAATTGTTAGAGAGAGCAGCTGGGGTTGCTGAGTCTTCTGGACGAATCCAGGTCTCAGTCAAGCCCAAGATGCTGAGTGTGGATTGGAAAGAAAAAGCAGAAATGAGTCAGCGGTCAACAAAGCTGACTTGACAGTTCCAGAGACCCACAGAGAAAGAAAGAGGTGCGATAGAAGATGTAGAGATAGGGCGCAGGTTAGCAGGATTACGTTGCCGTCTGCGTGTGATGTTAGAGCGTGGTTGAGAGACAACCGGAATGGTTTGGAAACACATGATCGAGGTGGAAAGAAAGAGGACAGAAAAGGAGAGTGTGTGAGGGAAGATAGAAATGATACTTAAGTTCGTTGCTCGGTTAAAGTCGCGCAGGAAAAAGTCGTTTGTCTTTACACTCGTCGGTCTTCACACGAGGAGGCTGAACACGACGCTTCCGCAGACGCTTCCGCGTCAGCGCAAGGACATCAAATAAATCCACAGTCTAACAGACTAGAGTGAAAACAGCTGTGGCCGGCTTCTGATTAGCCCAGCCAATAGCCCAACGGAGTGCTAACAGCTCAAGACGAAACTAACACTTAGCACAAGGAGCAATGCAAAGGACACAGGCTCCTTCTTAGCCGAGGCACAAATTATTATAATTACCAGTAAGTGCAATCAAAAATATAAACCTCAACGAAAAAGCAGAATAGAAATAGGTAGGAAACGAAGTATTCCTTCCTAGCAGCAAGTAAATAATTTAAACAACAGATCTACCAACAAGTATTACAACAACACTTACGCGCTGCCGTCCGAAGAGTCCTGGTTGTGCCAAACTTCTTCCATTTGAGAATTATGGAAGCCATTGTGAACCTTCAATGCAGCAGAAATGTTTTTGTAGCCTTCCCCAGATCTGTGCCTCAATACAATCCTGTCTCCGGGCTCTGCAGGCAGATCCTTTGACCTCATGGCTTGGTTTTCACTCTGATATGCATTGTCAGCTATGAGGCCTTTTATAGAGAGGCGTGTGCCTTTCCAAATCATATCCAAATCAATTTAATTTACCACAGGTGGACTCCAATCAAGGTGTAGAAACATCTCAGCAATGATCAACAGAAATGGGAGGCACCTGAGCTAAATTTCAAGTGTTGTTGCAAAGGGTCTGAATACTTATGTAAATGTGATATTTCAGTTTTTTTCTTTTTAGTAAATTTACAGACATTTCTAAAATCCTGTTTTCACTTTGTCATTATGAGGTACAGAGTGTAGATTAATGAGGAAAAAATGAATTTGAACAATTGTATTATCAGGCTGCAACATAATAAAATTGAAAAATGTGAAGGGGGTCTGAATACTTTCTGAAGGCACTGTATTTAATGTACAAAAAAACTTATTTTGGATGCGATTAATCATGATTAATCATTTGACAGCACTAATATGCATACACACACACACACACACACATATATATATAGTATATACATTCTGAAGTACTTTGGTCAAAAAATTTGAGCTGTATTATTTTAAATATTTACTTTCTAATCTTTAGTTTGACTGTGTGTGCTGCAGTGCATTCTGGGATTATCTTCTCTGCACATGAATGAGGTCAAAGCGAGCAGTTTGGTGTATAGTTGGTCAGAGGCTGGTGATGTTGGTTAAACCGGAGCGAGTGAGCGAGACGTCTGTGTCTGTGTCTTTTGGGATTGGGTGGGTTTGTGTGTCTGAGTGCTCAGTGAATCTGCTGACTTCAGCACAAAAGGCTCCGAGGTCACGGCGGGTCAAAGCTGCCACACAGAGAGCGACCTCTCATATCTTCCCTTTTACATGCATGTAAACACAATCATGTATGACACTGAAAGACTGTAACAGCAGCACCTTCAGTTAAAAACAACATAATTAACATTGTTTATGTTTGATGTGCAACTGCTGTGTTTATTTGAAAGGTTGTGGGTTCAAAACAAGTGAACAGCATCACTTACCACAAAAAATCATTTAGACTCATAAGCATGAATCAAATCTGAAGTAATGAACTTACTGTGGAAGCTCATGCAAATACATCTGCAAGATGTTTTTATTCACTGCATTTGATCAGTTCATGCATTGCCTGGGAATCAAACCCACGACCCTGAAAAAATAGCTAGAAAAAACAACTTTCACTCAGAATTTGCTAGTGAATTCAACAACACGTTTTCAAGTAAAGCTAAACACAATTCTTGGTAGCTTTAATTCAAAATTCTCAAACTTACAATTGATTAGAAAAAATATTACTAATATTACTTTATCATCTTTATCATCTCTATTAAAATTTACATATGCATTTTAGTGCAACAAATAATTACAAATAAATGGCAAATAACACACTGAATTAAATGTGACCTCAAATATTATTTTCTTGTAAATACAACAATCTTTATCCTTATATATATATATATATATATATATATATATATATATATTAATTGCATATATTTAAATGTATTTAATTCTTTATTATTATTATTTTTTTTACAGTCATAGTGCTATATTTTACTGCTTGAGTGACAGAAATGTGTGAGCAAAACTAGCTGCTTCAAAAGTTTAACATTAAACAACATTAAACATGTTAAGATTAGACTAGTCTGATTTACAGATGAAATCATATTTTTGTATTTACAGTAAGATGTTATGCAGCATTATTGTATATGTGATTTACAGTAACGGACAAGTCTGTGGTAATTAACACACGTCACAGATATTGTACATAGTTTAACTTATTTTGAACTCAGAATATTCCTTTTAGCATATGATATATGTACTAAAACATGAATTTTTAATTGTAACTTTATGCAACCAGGGTTATTAACTAAAACTAAAACCACAAAAAAATATTTTTATTACTTGATATAAAATAAAAGTTAGCTATAATAAAGTCTAAAAAAACTTAAGCTTATTTTATTTCAGCTAGTTGCCACTTTTCACATTTTCTAAAAATAAAATAAAATAAATAAAAACTGCACAAACATATATAAAAAAGCAAAAATGCCAAAATTGTATGCCAAAACTTTAACTAAAATTAAAATAAAAACAAAAAATATTAAAAATAATAATAATAATTCAAAATATGAATAAAATGATACTTATAAAAACAGCAAATGCAGCTGCAGCTTTAATAATGTCCCAGAGTCATTTATGTGCAGAAATAAGCATGCATCTCTCATGAGAAAACGGATGTAAATGCACACACTCGTAATCTTGGCCAGGTCTTAAATCTGTATCAACATCTGTACTGAAGATGATAGACTGATTCTCAGACACATATCAGCATTAATGACAGATTATGGAGTCTCACACCTCTGATATCAGATGAATGGGAGGAAACTTTGAGAGTTTCCCAGCAGCACCTGGGTTCGAGTGCGAGGTCAGAGAGCGGCTCATCTGTTGAGAGGATCTGTCAGAGAGACGGCAGGACAATAGACGCTCACAGCTGCAGTGAATAATGTGAGGAGAGGAAAGCACACACAAACACGTCCTTCTTCACAAAACCACAGGACTGAGCACTTTCACATTAGTGCTTCCCAGAATGCATCTGAGAGTCACAGAGTGCAATGGTCTGGATGTAAAAAGCCTCTTCATTTTTTCAATAGGCAATGGATTATTAATGATAACTTATAAATCTCTAAAGAGATACAGTGGGTACGGAAAGTATTCAGACCCCCTTCACTTTTTTCAATTTTGTTATGTTGCAGCCTGATACTACAATTGTTTAAATTCATTTTTTTTTCTCATTAATCTACACTCTGTACCTCATAATGATGAAGTGAAAACAGAATTTTAGAAATGTCTGTAAATTTATTAAAAAAAAAAAACTGAAATATCACATTTACCTAAGTATTCAGACCCTTTGCAACAACACTTGAAATTTCGCTCAGGTGCCTCCCATTTCTCTTGATCATTGCAGAGATGTTTCTACACCTTGATTGGAGTCCGCCTGTGGTAAATTAAATTGATTGGACATGATTTGAAAAGGCACACACCTCTCTGTAAAAGGCCTCACAGCTGATAATGCATATCAGAGCGAAAACCAAGCCACGAGGTCAAAGGAACTGCCTGCAGAGCTCAGACACAGGATTGTATTGAGGCACAGATCTGAGGAAGGCTACAAAAAAAATTCTGCTGCACTGAAGGTTCCCAAGAACACAGTGGCTTCCATAATTCTCAAATGGAAGAAGTTTGGCACAACCAGGACTCTTCCAAGAGCTGGTCCCCAGCCAAACTGAGCAATTGATGGAGAAGGGGCTTGTCTAGATTGGTGACCAAGAACCTGGTGGTCACTCTAATTGAGCTCCATGATCATATATGCAGATGGGAGAAACCTACAGAAGGACAAACATCACTGCAACACTCCACCGATCTGGGCTTTATGGCAGTGTGGCCAAACTCAATCCTCTCTTCAGTGAAGACACATGAAAACACACTTGGAATTTGCAATAAAGCACCTAAAGGACCCTCAGACTCTGAGAAACAAGATTACCTGGTCTGATGAACCTCAATTCTAAGCATCATGTTTGAAGGAAACCGGCTCTTCTCATCACCTGCAGAGTACCATCCCAAAAGTAAAGTGTGGTGGTAGCAGCCTCATGCTGTTGGGCTGTTTTTCAGCGGCAGGGACTGAGGAACTCATCAGAGTAGAAGAAAAGCTCAATGCACCAAAATATTGAGATAGCCTTAATGAAAACCCAGTCCAGGGCATTCAAAACCTCAGACTGGGCCGAAGGTTCACCTTCCAACATGACAATGACCCTAAGCACACAGCCAAGGCAACACAGGAGTGGCTTAGGGACAACTCTGTGAATGTCCTAGAGTGACCCAGCCAGAGCCCTGACTTGAACCCTATCGAACATCTCTGGAGAGACCTGAAAAAGGCTGTCAACAGACGGTTCCCATCCAACCTGACTGAGCTTGAGAGGATTTGCAAAGAAGAATGGCAGAAATTCCCCCAATCCAGTTGTGCAAAGCTTGTTGCGTCATACCCAAAAAGACTCGAGGCTGTAATTGCTGCCAAAGGTGCTTCAACTAAGTACTGAGTAAAGGGTCTGAATACTTATGTAAATGTGATATTTCAGTTTTTTCTTTTTAATAAATTTACAAACATTTCTAAAATTCTGTTTTCACTTTGTCATTATAAAGGACAGAGTGTAGAGTAATGAGGAAAAAAAAAAGAATTTAAACAATTGTAGTATCAGACTGCAACATAACAAAATTGAAAAAAGTGAAGGGGGTCTGAATACTTTCCGTACCCACTGTATATACATAATAAATACACACACATACATTATGTAAACAAATACTCATTTTGGATGTGATTAATTGTGATTAATCATTTGACAGCACTAATATACATACACACACACACACACATATATATATATATATATATATATACACACACACACTGCCTGCACTACTGGGATCAGTACAATTTTTAATGTTTTAAAGAAGACTCTTCTGCTCATCAAGGCTGCATTTATTTGATCAAAAATACAGAAAAAACAGTGATGTTGTGAAATATTATTACAATTTCAAACAGCTGTTTTCTATATGAATATATGTTAAACTGTAATTTATTTCTGTGATCAAAGTTGAATTTTCAGCATCATTACTCCAGTCTCAGTCCCTTCAGAAATCATTCTAATATGCTGATTTATAATCAATGTTGGAAACAGAAGGGATACACAGCTGTGGCTACTGGGTATGTACACATCAATATAGCGTAATATTTGTCACACTGTACAACAAAAAATACTTTTTGCATTATTATTATTTGCATAATAATTAGTTTTTGCGTTATTTTTTAGTGTTGGGGTAGGTGTAGACATTCATAAAACACAATCTAATAGGTAGAAAATTTAATTTATTGTTAGTTTCCGGCCGTAGCTGTCGGACAAGATGGTGGATTCGGTGTTATGATTGGTCAGATCGCCTGTCAATCATGCTCTCTGCAAATGGCCAATTGCTAGTAAATTCCACAAATAATTAAAAAAAATTAATAAAATTAAAAAAAAAAAAACAGCAAGTAACACAATGGATTTGTGAATTTTTGAACTAAAAATATTAAATAGTACTTTCTTGTAAAACATTCTGCAATAATATTTTTTAATCAATCAATTTTAAAGTACTCAAAATTGCTAAAGCTTTAAATTTTAAATGAAAATGGAAAATATAAAAATAAAAACTAATTAAAAATGGGCAGCACTGTTGCACTCAAATGTAAACAAAGTTTCCACGGCAACAACACATGTAACACAATATTCAGCTTGAAACTAGTGAATTGAGTTCATTTAGTTTCCATGGCTTCAAATGTCTCATCCAATCAGATTTGAGAGCCAGAATGATCCGTTTATAATACATAGCATGAGATGCATATCTCTCTTTATGTTATTGTACAACCACAAAAACAACTTCCTAATTCTGCTGAAGACTGACAGATAAGTGTGTGTGTATTTATATTCTCTGCACATTCGCCGGTGTTCATCTGAGACATTGATGACTGGTCAAACATCTCGACGCTCACAGCAGCTGAACGCATCAAACTCAGCACACTTCAGCTGCGCTGCGAGACCCGTCACGCTTTAATAAAAACTACAATAACAACCTGCTGGTTATTTTTAGAAACGTGCATCTCACTGACAAACAGGAGCTCAAATCCCAATCTTTGCATTCGCTCAGAACAAACAGGACGCAGAATTGCAATTTGAATTTAAATGCAATAAAGCAGAAATGAAATTCAAACTCAAAGAAATTAATTTCAAGTCAAGTCAAATACACTTAGGCCACTCTTCACAACGTTTGTCGTTTCAAAGCAGCTTTATAGAAAATCATGATGTTATTGATTATAACACCTTAATATTTTCATGCCTTACAGTCATATTTACCAGATTAGAGCTGGATAATATAATATAGTTTAGATTTTGTTATGATATAAACAATAAAGCACTTGAGATGTGCTATATACCCAACGTTCTCAGAACATTCTGGCAAAGTTTGTTAAAGGTTATGAACAAATGTTTTTCCAGTAACATTAATAGAAAGTTTGTTCAAAATTATCTGGTCTTTAATAATGTTCTCAAAAACGTTAGCACAAAAATATTATTTATACTTTGTTCATGAAACATTTTAGTTGGATGTTCGTCTAACATTTTTAAATGTTACTACTTCTCAATTTGATGAGAAATGTTTTGTGAGTTCATTTTGAGAGCTTTGTTTTGATTAGAGTTGTTGGGATCAAATCTGAGCACAGACTGAGACATGCTTCAGAGTTTCAGAGAACATTCAAAAATTACGTTCCCATAACATTCTTATAACCAAAATAAAACATTTTTAAAACTTTAAAAAATCTGGACATTTTAGAGAACATTCAGAAATACACTCTTAAAAATAAAGGTGCTTCACGATGCCATAGAAGAACCCTTTTGTCTAAATGGTTCCATAAAGAACCTTTAACATCTGAAGAACCTTTCTGTTTCACAAAAGCTTCTTTGTGGCGAATAAGGTTCTTCAGATTATAAAAAGGTAAGAAAGAGATGGCTCTTTAAAGAACCTTTGACTGAATGGTTCTTTGTGGAACCAAAAATGGTTTTTCTATGGCATCGCTTGAAGAACCTTTTGAAGCACCTTTATTTTTAAGAGTGTAACATTTTCATGAGAATGTTAGCAAAACATTCTTAGAATGTTCTAATTCTGTTTTTTTTTTCTAGCTGGTTACTCTATATAGTTTTCTGTGAGTATACTTAATGTATGCAGAAAAAGTTGGATGTACTATTTAATTGTTTAATAATTTAAGCTGTAATTTTTAAAAAGAAAAGCCAATTTTCTCGAGACAAGCTATGAATGTTGTCCTTTGTTTGAAAGTATAAACAAACTATGATTTATGGCATAGAATAAAACATGAAAATATCTTGAGTAGTGATGGGCGCTTTTGAAACGCTGCTTCGAAACTTCGAAACCTTTGCGAATCAATTGTTTCGAACCAGAGATTTGGAGCATGCAATGTTAATAAAGTCTTTTTTTTCAAGTCTTTTCAGTTTTATAGATTCATAGACATTTGTGTATAAAAATGGGAATAGTTGTAGTTCATAATCTCTTATTGACCTCATTAACCAAGCTTTCCATAAAACAAACAAAATTAATGAAATAACATATTATATAGACACTTCATATTTAATGGTATTAGATGATTTGTTAATTGCAAGTTACTCTAAAAAAAAAGTAATTAATTACTAGCTACTAATACAGTATAGTTAAAGTGCTAATTTCTCTAAAAAAATACTGCATTATTTATTACTAATTACTTTCTAAATCCCACATCAACCTCAACCAGTTGAACAATACAAGGATAGACACGAAACAGCTCTTTTAATTCTTTCAAATAAATGATAGAAAATTGCATAAATTATTCTTGAACTGACCAAAGCATTTAAAGGGAGAAGGTTACATTAAAAACATACATTTTAACATTAGATGTTACCATGTTGATGTTAAATCCACTATTGTTTTGTTTAGAATTGTTTATAGTCTCTACAGTATTTAAAGCAATTACATCAAGTACAAGTAACTGTAATTAAATGACAGAAAAGTTAAGTGTAATCTCTTGCTTGACTTTTTTCAATGGAAAAGAAATTAAATGATTGTAACTATGCATTACACCCAACACTGGTGTGCTGTGTCGAGTGCTTCAAAGCAATGAATCATTTTGCGAAGGAATCGATTCAATTGATTCAAAGTTTCGAAAAGCTTCAAAAAACATTCAAAAACCCACTGACTTCAGGACGATATAACTGGAAGTGCTAAAATGCAACTCGTTTATGGGTTTTGTCCACCAAAAAGCAGTCAGTGATACATCTGAAGGAATCTCTAGCGCCCCCTTGAGTCAACGCATATCAGCTCCGCACAATGTGATCACGCACTCGATCAAACATTGACGTCTGCGTGTGTGTGTGTTGCGTGGAGTTTAATACTCAGTGTCAGAGGTTTGTTGGAACACTAAACACTACGAGCACTAGTACTAGTGATGGCTCGCTGTACAAACAGCTCTGGCCGTCTCTCCGTGCTTGAGATGTTGCTCTTGGCTCTGCGCCGAA
This sequence comes from Spinibarbus caldwelli, assembly GCA_039654775.1. Lineage (NCBI taxonomy): Eukaryota > Metazoa > Chordata > Actinopteri > Cypriniformes > Cyprinidae > Spinibarbus > Spinibarbus caldwelli. The sequence goes on from CM077250.1 coordinate 1,344,722, forward strand.
CTCAGGCTTTCACCGTTCAGCCCGTGATTGTTTTTCTAAGGTTTTCATTCTCTGGCTCTTGCGTTTTGGGCTGGACTCCAGAAAAGATTCGTGCTGAGAGAGACACACAGCTGCCACCTCTGAACCGTGGATGGAGTTTTCATTTATTACTTCGTTTATAACTGTGGGTTCAGGGAGTCTATCTGGCCTTAATTCTGGGGTTTTAGATTCGCTCTTGTACCTTTGTGTTGCACAGAATCAAACAATCTGCCTTACAGCAAAATCAGCGTAAGAGTTAATGGCAGTGCACTCGTTTATGTCTGAGACACGATAGTCTCTATCTGATCATCACATTCAGTGACCCAAATGACAGAGAAAAGACATTCAGACATGTTTAAGTGAGACTTAAGTGTCCAAATACTTTCTGGCATCACTGATGAGTGCATGATAATAAATAAGTACTTTTTATTTATATATATTTTTTAAATATATATATATATATATATATATATATATGCGTGTGTGTGTGTAAAATTAAAGTAATTAATTAATAAATATATATTAATATAAATAATACATAATTTTATTTTTTATTGTATTTATCCTGCTCTAAGACATTCCTGTCTGTCTATATTAATCTGACCCCTGCACCCCTAGATGACCTTTGACCTTTGTGAGCATGTGTTTTAACTGTCAGCTGCTAACTGCTGTTATATTTTGAATTAGTTTTTGTTGTTATATTTCTGTTTTCATTTTAATTTGAGTTAGTTTTAGTAATTTTATTGTGTTTTTTCTCATTTTTATTAGTTATATGTCTACAGTTTTCATTTAATTTTATTTTCGGTTTTAGTTATTTAAGTACATCAAGTTAGAAATTCCTGTCTGTCTATATTAATCTGACCCCTGCACCCCTAAATGACCTTTAACCTTTGTGTGCATGTGTCTAAAAACAGCTGTTAACCACTGTTGTAGATTTTAGTAATATTTTAAATGTTATTTTCATATTTCTGTTTGTATTTTGATTTGTTAAAGTTTCAGAAATTTTTGTTATATTTTGTAACTTTTAGTAGTTATTATATGTCAACAATGTTTTTTTTTATGGTTTTACTTTTAGTTAACTATAATAGCCCTGCTCCAGGTTTCATGGAAATTCATTAGATACTCATATCTTGGCTTTTTTTATCTACAAACGCAGGTTGACACTAAACCCAGACGCTCTGAAGACAGAGGGAAAGTGAAATGAGCGAGTCAATAAGCGGCATTTAACACACGTTTAGTGTGTTTCTCCGGGTTCAAGAGTTCACGAGCGGATCCGTATAGTTCGTCCTGCGCTGTTAACCACTTTACGCCACTCTGCCAACCCAGTTTGGTTTGGGGTGAACGACTATGATATATAGATCGTAAAACCCCAGTTCAGCGCAAGGTCACGGCCCGCTCTCGAACACTTACGACCAAACACAACGATAACAATGAGTCCAAACGCTTCAGAAACATCTTCTGCTTCAAACATGGAGACCGCAATCACTGCTTCTGGAACTAATTCTAATTCATTTTCTGAGAGAAAACTCTTCCCATAAGAAGGAAAAATCACAAATGAGGTCTGCTCAACATCTCACATCAGTAACATCATTCTCTGAGACAGCAGTGAGATCAAATTGAGACTTTTGCTGAACTTACCTGCTTCTCAGACGTTTCTCCTGAGTAAAAGTCTCCAGTAATCTCACATGTGTCTCCTCAGGAGTCTCAGATGAGATCTCAGTGTCTCAATCTGTGCTCAGATTTGATCCCAGCATCTGTAATCAAAACACAAAGATCTCGAAATGAACACAAAACATTTCTGATCAAACTGAGAAGATTAAATTATCTTAATTTTAAATTATAGCTCTTACAGTATGACAGCTATTGACTCATTTGTGTCTGTATTTATTTCTTCTCAGGGATTTTATGAGAAAGACAAAGTTGATAACTACAGGTAAATGAAGTGAGATCAAATGGAGACTCTCGGAGACCTGCTTCTCAGATGTTTCTTCTGAGAAAAAAAAAAAATCTGTCTCCTCTAGATTTTCAGAAGTCTCAAAAATGTCTCAAACTGTGCTCAAATTCATCTGTAATCAGAACTTACAGATCTCAAAACAAACTCATGAAATAATTTATCCATCAAATTGAGATCAAATAATCAATTTTATATACTCTTCATTTACTCCTCAGGAATTTTATGAGAAACATTTGAGACAAAGTTGATAGAGGTAAATGAAATGAGATCAAATGGAGACTTTTGGAGATATCTCAACATTTCTCAAATGAGCTGATCCACTTTAATTTTACATCTATATACTCACTGCGTGTGACTCACTTGGGTTTGTTTTCATTATTTTTGGATAAACAACTGAGACAAAGTTGATAACTACATGAAGTGTAAATGAAGTGAGATCAAATGCAGATGCTTCTTCTGAGATATAAAAACATCTGTCTCCTCTAGAGTTTGAGAATCGATATCAACAGTGTCTCAAACTGTGCTCAAATTCATCAGTAATCAAAACTCAGATCTCAAAATCAACTCATGAAACATTGCATCAAATCGAAATCAAATGATCAATTTTAATTTTAGATAGGTATTCTTTATATTTCTCCTCACGACATCTAGTTTATGTTGTTTTTATCAAACACACAAAATATTTACTCAGTAACAGTTAAAATGATTGATTTGGCATCACACTTTGCAAAGTGCCGTATCCTTGTGGAATTACTAACAAATACACATCCGCACGCTTGACAAAACATCTCTGCCTCGTCTCGGTTTACACAATCCCTCGGGCGAGTATTGCTGAGAGAACCGTGAACCCCTGCTGGACAAACAAATAAATTTGTCCCATGTGGCATTCGACCAGATCACGTTTCTCCACTGCTGTTTGTGATCCACGCTGGAGTAATTAGCCTCGTCCAAAGAAAAAACAGCTGAAAGAAAGTTAAAAATAAGTCTAAGCAACCTAACAGCAACCTAAATCAAAACCGTCCCGTAAAGAGAAAGTCAGCAGAGGTTGTGGGATTGTGTCAGTCACACATGAGAGACGTTTAGTGTTGGGTGGACACTAATGATTAACCCAAACCTCTGGACACAAGCCAACTGCATTCATGCTGGTTTTACCCCCCGGCGTCAGGAAAATCAGCGTCACGCCTTTGTTCCCGAGTCTGAGAGAACACTGACGCTCTGTTCCTCCGGGACCGACTTTCTTTACATTGTTGTTTTTTCTTTTTCAGCAAAAAAAAAAAAGAAAAAAGAAGCACATTAGCAGCCAGTCGGAGTGAAACTACAGGTTCGTGATGATCACTGCAGTGCAGAAAACCCCAAAACAGCTTGAAAGCAGTAGAGTTTTGCTATGAGTATGCTTGTGGAAATGTGACAGATAATAACTGTTTTGCCTTTTTATGTTCTATTTTATTCTCATTATTTATTCATTTATATTTTTCATTTATGCATTTAGGCAAAAAGAAGGTCAAGATGTGACTGAAGTGTTAGCTTTTCATCGAGAGACATTCACTTTAAGTTCTTAGACTGATGTGTGTGATTGACAGATAGTAATTGTTCATTTGATTGTTTGACAAATATGAAATCTTTTGGCAGGTTTCACTGATTTTACACAAACTACTTTCAATGCATTTCCAACATCCATTTATAGAGTATGATGAGTTCACGATGAGATAAGTGAGAGAACACACATTCTCTAAACTGTTATTGTTTAAAATGAGAATAAAACCCACTTAAAGTATAAAAAATTACAATTGGTCCTTAGAATAAATGCACATAGATTCAATATCAGTGTTTGATGAAATAAAGGTGTTGATGAAAATGTTACTTCCACAGCTTTTCTCTTTATTTTGACTTTTATTGTCAGTATTTATGAATTTACATTTTACATTTATGCAGGTGAAAAATTGGGCACTTGAGAAGGTCTGAAACATTTGCGACCAAAACATTTGCCGTTTCTCAGTAAAATTGTGCTGTTATCTCACCTTTGTTGTGTTCAGGCCTTTTATTTATTTATTTATTTATTTATTTATTTATTTTTTGCTTCATTTATAGTGGTTTATGCACCAAGGCTTTTTGGTCTTTTTTTTTTTTAGGATTTTTTTGTGTGATTTGTTCACATTTGTGCATATAAATGCATATACATTTATCCAAATATTATTATGCATATACATTTATCCAAATTTTATTATGCATATACATTTATCCAAAACGACTTATGAAGAGATGAGCAAAAGCAATTTGTCAAAGGGTCAACAATATTCATAATACACAATGGCTGGTTTATTAGACAGCTAGGAATTTGTGTAATTTAGATGTAAATATGATGGTCTAATCTTTCACATGTAAATATGATGGTCTAAACTTTCACGTACGTTGATCTATCTATCTATCTATCTATCTATCTATCTATCTATCTATCTATCTATCTATCTATCTATCTATCTATCTGTCTATCTATCTCTCTCTCTCTCTCTCTCTCTCTCTCTCTCTATATATATATATATATATAATTACCTGCATCTGATACAGCATTCATTCTACAGCTCAATCTCATATTCACAATAAAACATTAGTTTGAATGTCCACCGAGTAAAGCGATATCTTTGTTGTACTATCCTTTCATCTGTTAAGGGTGATTTCTGATGACAGTGCTGCTCAGTGTATTTGTTGACTGCGTCTTACAAGGTGTTGTTGAAAGTAAAAATAGCTTCCTTGTTTACAGCTCTGTTTCAGTCTCTTTCAATATAATAAAGTTTTTACTGCTGACTCACTCATAAACCAGTCTTTTGTCACCATCTAATGGCAGAATAATTTAACTAAAATCACCATCGCAAACACACACACCATTCCCAATACTAAATACTATTATTAAATACTACTATTGATATAAATATTATTTATTTAATAAACAACAACAGCCATCATAAAAGTTGATCTGAGTAAATTCCAGAAGATCTGGCCGAGGTGAGGCTGCTCTCAGAGGGTTTTTGAGCGCTGAATGCCTGCTGACGCCCTGGAGCTCACATCTCCAAAAATGTTGAATCAAATTTTCAAATAGACTTTATCTAAAAAACTCTTAAAACTACATTCAGTCACACAAAAACAGTATTATTTGTGACCCTGGACTACAAAACCAATCATAAGGGTCAATTGTCAATTTTTTTTAAATTGAGAGTTATACATCATCTGAAAGCTGAATAAATAAGCTTTCTATTGATGTATGGTTTAATATTTGGCAGAGATACAACTATTTGAAAATCTGGAATCTGAGGGTGCAAAAAAATCTAAATATTGAGAAAATCGCCTTAAAATTGTCCAAATGAATCAATGCATATTAGTAATCAAAAATTTAGTTTTGATATATTTACGGTAGGAAAAATATCATCATGGAACATGATCTTTACTTAATATCCTAATGATTTTTGGCATAAAAGAAAAATCAATCATTTTGATCCATACAATGTATTGTTGGATATTGCTACAAATATATCCATGCTACTTATGACTGGTTTTGTGCTCCAGGGTCACATTTATAAAATTATAGTGGATTTGGGTGTCTGCCATGACACTTGCTGTGAAAAATGCAAACGGAGTGATACAAACGGTGAAAAGTTTGAAGTTTAGATATAGCTTGAATAACGCACTCCTCTCAGCCAGCATACACACACACACACACACACACACACACACACACACACACACACACACTTACAGGTATGAACAGCATTAGTTTTTGGCCTTTTAACTTCTCTATGATGCCATGACAACGAAGTGGTCTAAAGAAATACTCTTGACTGAAGCCCCAGTCTTTGTTCCACAGGTCACTAAATGGATTGAAGTCAACGAGAGCTAATCTCGGCCATCTGACTCTCTCGGGCCTCGAGGGAAGATGCCAGCGCTCTGGAGGACAGATAATATGAGTTATTGTTTGAACCAGCGACATCACGGATGAGCTTATCGCAGGTCTGCTAATCCTGTCAAAGTCTGAGAATTATGACAGGTCAGCGGTTGCCAAAACAATAGTCTTACGTCTGGCTTTCCTACGATTATTTACAGCGAGTCTTATCTCTTGTTTTGGATAAGCGTTTGCAGCGCTTGCTACTCCAGCTCTCCTCTCACAACAAGACTTTAATGTCTTCAAGAGAAAAATATGACAACTCATTCTAAGAATAAATGTGTGCTTTGGCTTTGGTGTGTTAAACAAAAGACTTCTTTTCATGTGTAAAGTGCATTAAGACAAATGAGAAGGTGGCGCTTATTCAGACTGTAATTGTAGCCAAAATAACAGCACCGATAGTCAACATTTTTTCTATTTTGCACTGTAAAACCAGAAACTTCCTGCAATGTCTAACAAGATGGAATAGCTTCACTGATTATGTTAAAAAGTGACAAAACGTGCAGAGAGCACAAAACAACCAAATGCATGAAAGTAAATGCACTTTTGGACACGCCGACGGTAAAAAAAAACACATGCAACAAGATATTATAGTGACATATAAACCTACAATTAACTATGAAACCATTTCACACAATTGATGGTAGTTGATCTGAAAGAGGAATCTAACTGTAGAAGAAGGTGGTTTACATTAATGTCTGCTATAGCGCCCCTGGTGGCAGAATGAATGCCAATGATTAAGTGACAATGATTTGGTTGTGAAATTCAACAACAGTACACAGTTTAATTGATCAATAATGCAACTTTATCTCTCAAACCATGATCTCTGATGACTTACGGCACTACGGCAAACACTCAGATACATATCAGGCCAAATTAGATAATTATAATAAACATACAGCTAATTCTTATCTTTATATCATCAGTATTACACAGAAAGAATTCACATGTAACATTAAAAAGGCTAAAAAAAGGGTTTTACTTGCATTTGTTTAATAATTTATCAATTTAATTTCCATTTTCCCTTTAATAATCAATTACACTATGCTGGAAAAAGCAAACTATTGTATTTAAAGCATGTCATTAGCCATTAAGTACTAGCATATATGTATAATTCCATAATGCAGAGAGTGCATGTGTGCATGGTTTCCAGGTTGGGCAGATTAAGTAAACCACTGGGCAAAAATGTATCAATTTAAGAGAAAAGTTCTGATTGGGGGATTTAAAATAATCTGGCAACTTGAAGGCCTGTGTACCTTGTTACCAATGCAAGATAATGCAGATGCCAAATTAAAATGAAACGTTTCAGCCCTATAGGGTTTGATAAAAATCCATTAACTGAATAAACAAAGGTCATCTGGAGTTCTGTTGAACCCTGCAGGTCGTGTGCGGTTTCTCGTCTGTTTCTGAGTAAGTCTTTTCACTGAATCAAGTCTCTGCAGCCTTTCAGATCTTGATCTAAACCCTGATGAGCAGTTCAGTGGAAAACCACCAGCGTTCGCAGCAGACGACCTCAGCGGCGGCGTACGGAGAGGCCACGGGTTCAACACGACCACATCTGCTGTTCTGAGGCCTGACATGAAAGAGCTTCTGCCGCTTGATCACTATATCAGCTCCACACCTACAGAGTGAGCTTTATTTCACAGAGAAGCTGCTGTGATGCACATAGAATGACTACAAATATTCTTTTAGAGCTGAGCACTTCTATGCAACAAACAGATCTGCAAAACTATTGTTTCCAAACAGGTTTCCAAACTCACTACAGTCAGTACTGACTTATCAGGTAGCTCAAACAAACAGGTGATTGCTTTGAAGATGTTTAATCCTGCATATAAATCATGTTTTGTTTCTTATTTTGATTGGATTACAGTACAAATAAAGCGTGTGTATAAACAGCAAATAAACCAGAGAAGCACCCAACAGCGAGTCAAGGGCCATACCAACCTGTCAATCACACAATCACCATGGCAACTATCACAGCCAATGAGAAGGCCTGCTGTGTAAATGTGTCAAAATCAGCCCGAGGAGCTCAAGCTGAACTCTTCAACTCTCATCGACTCCAGTTACAGATTCATTATAAACCTGCTCGAATTACCACTGGAATAAAAGATCTCATTGTGATGTGAGTTGTGTTAGTTATCACTGCACCGAACACACCTTCTGACATTAAACACAGGTTTGCAGGAAAGGTTTTGACATCTTCGCTATTGTTTCATCTTCTGCAAACTGTGAGCTGTTTCAAAACAAGAACGGCATGCTGGATGAATGTAGATTACCAAAAGGTTGAATATACGTTGTTTAGGAGTTTTCATTAAGTTTCTATTTATTATTTTTTTTACATTTTTAATAAATATTTAGAGTTTTCTGGTTGTGGCAGTGCACTACAACCTATTTTGTCTTAATTGGTTTATTTCTATATATTGAATATATAGTCAATTTCAGGTTGTGGAAGTTTGCTACAACATATTTGATCTTAATTATTTCTATTTATTATTTTTAAATATTTAATAAATATTTAGACATTTTCAGGTTGTGGCAATGCATTACAACATATTTTATCTTTATTTGTATTTATTATTTTTCTATTTTTAATAAATATTTAGTCATTTTCAGGTTGTGGCAATGCATTACAACATATTCAACATTAATTATTTTTATTCATTATCTCTTTTTTAATAAATATTTAGTAGTTTTCAGGTTGTGGCAGTGCACTACAACATATCTGATTTTTATTCTTATTTATTATTTTTATATATTGAATAAATATTTAATGGTTTTCAGGTTTGAAACAATTTTCTCTCAGAAATTGCTAGTAAATTTCACAAATAAGAAACAGCACTTCACACGTTGAATTAGAAAAAGTAGAAAAACTGAAATTGTATTTTCCTGTAATATTATTTAAAATAAATAGATTTATTTTGATCTAATTTATTTTATTTATTATTTTTATATTATTTATTAATGTATACATATATGTACTATTATTATTATTATTATTGAATATTTATCTTTTTTCAGTTGAATTTTATTCAAAGTTTAAGGAAATCCACTGCTGCAAAGGCATGTTTTTGTAAAAGTTCAACAAATGCATGATGTTTCCAAAGTCAATGTGAAATAATCATAATTTCAAGATCGACCACAATAACTGTGATTATGATTTCTGCCATAATGGAGCAGCTCTAGTTTATTTTGCATGCTCATGGAGCGACTCAAACCTGATGTGTAGATGAGAAGTGGCTGGTATGGCAGTAATCACACACACACTGGCGTCCAGGTGTTGCGCCACAGCTGTCAGGATCTGCAGGAGGTGGAGACGAACGGCTCCACAATCTTGTTTATGGCCATCAGGGCTTGGCTGCAGCCGCTCAGGCGATTGTTTGAGGAGCTCTGGACGACGGCCAAGTGAGAGGAGGGAGAGACGGGGAGGACAGGAAAGAAAACAAAAAGTTTCATTTGTTAACTAGCTGGGAAACAGGCTTGACTGTCTAAAGCAATAGATTATTTGCTAAATTAAATGTTTGAAATGACTGATCCTGAAACTTACTGATGCATTTAACACATTTCTGCTGCTATTTAACACACGCACGCGTGCGCACGCACGCATGCACACACTCCTGTTCTCCACCCTTTAGCTATGTTCTGTTTTTTAGTGTAGAAGTAGTGTAGAATACACAAAAATGGAGAAGAAATTATTTTCACTCAGAAGTTGATAGATTTAACAAATAATTACATAGAAACAGCAATTAAACACGAAATGTTATCATAGAAAGACTGAAATCTATTTATTTACAACTTCAAACCACAATTTTTTCCCCCCATTGTAGTTTGACTGTCATACAGCAGATAAAAGTAAACAACTTTTTAATTGGAAATTGCTATTTAATTTCATAAATACTTACAATGAAACAATTAAGCATGAAATTTTGATGTAGAAAGACTGAACTAGTATTTTCTTGGAAAACGCACTCCAATAATCTATATTTACAATGTTGTACTTTAATATTTTCCATTGTAAATTGACTGTCATACAGTAGAATAATGTACAGAATTAAAGTACTTTGAACTTCAGAATATCTTACTTTACATGCATATATACGTTTATATGTGTATAGTGAAAAAAATATGGTGTAGGAACAATTTTTAATCAAAAATTGCCAATAAATTTCAAAAACAATTACAAAGAAACTGCAAGAGATGCATTAAATTAAAAGAGAAATTTTAAAGTAGAAAATCTGAAACTCCAATTCTCTGAATTTACAACTTTGGAATATAATTTTTTTTCCCATTGTTCTTTGACTATCATACTGCGGGCAAATGTACAAAAGTACAAAAAAAAAAAAAAACAACAACAACAACACCTTACTATATATGCATGTGCACACTGAAAAATTAGTGTAGAAATAGTTTTTAATAGGAAATTGTTAGTAAATTTGGCAAAGAACTACGAAGAAACTGCAGGTGATGCATTCAATTTAATATGAAATTTTGAAGACAAAAAACTGAACTGAATATTTTTCTTGTAAAACATACTCTAATCTCCAATGATTTATTTACAACTTTGAAAGATCATGTTACAGTAACGCAGTTCTTGCGCAGTGTTTTTCCCTTGCTCTCTTTATGTTATCAGTGTTGTACTGCTGACTGAATCTCACACACATTTTTTTTCCTCCACAGGCTTTTAAAAACACACACACACACACACACTGGATGAGGTGGACCGGCTCTGGCCTGCGGGCACGTCTGCTTCATCTGTCCAATCCTGAGACACGCGCCAGCAGATCTCGCTTTAATTACTGCTGGAGAGATTTGTCTGACTGCAGCTCCTGACGCCACCATCCACACGCTTCTGCAGCGCAGACAAACACTGCATCTGATCTGAGAGCAGCGTGGTGAAATCTAAGGAAGCCTGTTTGTGCCACAGGATAAAAAAATAAACAAGTCACTGCGACTTTTTATCTCACAATTCTGAATTTTATTCTTGCAATTGTGAGTTTATATCTCACAATTCTGAGGTTTTATCCCACAGTTCTGAGAAAATAAGTCATAATTGTAGGACATAAACTCAGAATTGCAAGATTACAAGATCAGAATTGTGAGATATAAACATTTTTCTCTTAATTCCAAGTTTACATATCGAACCGAGACTTTCGTCTCGCAAATGTAAGTTTATATCTCAAAATTCTGACTTTTCTTCTCACAAATCTGACTTTTTTAAAATCACATTTCCAAGTTTACGTCTCGTAATTCTGAGTTTAGCTATATCTCACAATGGAATAAAAAACACAAAAAAAAAGTCATTTTTATCTTCGACTTACTTTTTTTTTTTAGTTTACATTTTGCAATTCTGATATTTTTATCACAATTCTGAGTTTTTTAAATCACATTTCCGAGTTTACATCTCACAATTTTGACTTTTTTTGTTTCCACCATAGAAAGTGAGACTTTTTTCTCACAATTCTGAGCTCAAAATCTTTTTTTATCCTCAAGTTCTCGAGTTTACATCTCGCTTTTTTTTTTTTTTTTGCTTCCATCACAAAATAAAAAGTAAAAAAAAAAAAAGGTAATTGCCCTTTTTATCTCAATTCATACTTTTTTTCTTGCAATTGTAAGTTTATATCTCACAATTCTGAGATTATATCTTGTGATTCCGTAAAAAACTGAATTGCGAGACATAAACTCGGTTGTGAGATACAGACTTGGAATTCCAAGAACAAGTTTGAATTCTGCATTTATATCTTGCAATGCTGAGTTTATATATCATAATTATTACTTTTTTTTCAGAATTGTGAAAAAAGGAAGAATTGTGAGATACAATCTCAAGTCAAAATTGTGAGATAAAAAGGTCACAATTACCTTTTTTATTTTTTTATTCCATCGCAGAAAGAAGCTTCAATAAAAGTCAGCTGTTTCTAATGGCGTCAGCGCATGAGAGTCCAACGGAGGAGGTCAGTGGGTTCATAATGGTTCTGTGTGGAGGGTTTTCGGTGTGTGTGTGTGTGTGTGTGTGTCACAGCTGTGAGAGGGAGTGACTCACAGAACTCAGCAAACACCCGCTGATTCCCTCTGAACGCTGCCTGCGCTCCATATGTGACGCGTCCAGTGACTCAGACAACGCGACTGACCCCATACTACAGCTGTTATGTTATGAAACCCCATAATCATCAGTGTTAGACATGCACGTGGATTCATACTGAAGAAATATTCAAAGTAAAGCATGGTTCACTGAATCCTGTGTCTGTTTTATTGTTACTCAGGCTGCAGTGATTCAGTGTGTGTGTGTGTGTGTGTGTGTGTGTGTGTGTTACCACAAGACAGATGTGCAAATAAAGTCTGACATACTGTTTTTTTTTTACCGAAACACTGAAATTAAAGTTTACATTTAACTGAAAATAGTTTATTTAATCATCAATTAATTCATTTTACTTCATAATCAACACTCAAATAAAAAGTTTTATATAAACATTTAAATTGCAAATAAGGCAGTTTTATATGAGCTTTTAAATGATATAATTATGTTTCTACTCCAATTCGTTGTTGAAATATAAACATTTGAACAGTGGCTGTAATAAAAACTTGTTTACATGACAGATTTATTCAAACATGCATTAAATAATGAACAGGTTAAGTAAAAAATTGAGTGAATATATAATATAATGCATACATTTATCAAAATATACACTCATACATATACACATAATTACAGTATTTAAGTATTCACGCTAACATAATCTGTTATGTCTTAACTGAAAATTTGGGGAAGAACATCAGATGTGTAACATTAAATTAGATCGGTGCCTTACAGTAGGTCTTAATATATAGGCCGTCTGTCTCATTAATGTTAATCTAACAATAAAAGAAAAGAGAGAATCACTCGCTGCTCTTGATTGAACTGCTTTTGTAGTTTTAATAATCAATTTATTTGTAACGAACACACTAAACTTATTTTTACATTTGATTATTTGTTTTTCTTAAATGCTTTTGTTTAACGTTAGATGTAAAATGAAAAAAAAAACCTATAAACTTGTTTCTTTCTTATATTTGTTCTTTTTTGCATCTGTTCTTATTTATAACAACAAAGATAAAATAGCTATATTGTGATTATTAACATAGTAATGATTATTAAGAAAATAATTGGAGGGAAAGATGCAAGATTACTAGGTGATTTTGCTTTGGAACCTTCAGAAAACTTCAACTCGATTTTTCTCAGAATTGACTTTGCTGACCCTCTCGTCCTCAAACAGGTGTAGCTCAGTCATTTTTTGTCCGATTCCAACAAATCATACATCATTTTGAAGGTCATTTTTGAAAATTTACTGATTGTGACTCATTTTGCCAGCACAGGTCACAAATGATCGATTCACGCAAGGCTACAGCGAACTGTCAGGACACACTAAAGAGCCACAAAACCACATTTACTGTTTGTATTTCGTGATGAAACTGACAGAATTTGAAAGCTGAGACTTTGTTTCATATCAAAAGTACAAAATACAGAGCTCACTGTGATTACTGGAGGGCAGACGTGACACAAATAATGGTACTGTCTTTGTTCAGTCATCAACTGAAAGCAACTTAAATAAAAGATCTCGATTCAAGATCGATTAAAAACGAGAAATCGATATAATCAAACCAGATTTAGCATTCACACATCTGACATGTTTACCTGTTCTAGTGAATCCACATCTCTTTTTCTTCTTCTTCTTCTTTTTCTAGGGTTTACTGGCGGTTGGCAAACAACTTATTGGTGCATTACCGCCACCAACTGGTATGGAGTGTGGACCAGAATGTCTAATATGTGTACATTGTTTAAAAAAACAAAACAAAACAAACAAACAAAAAAAAAAACACTCTTTTATACCCTCCCACTTAAATTAGTTATAATAAATAATAAATTATAACATATCTTTTGACTCTTTTTTTCAAAATACCTATTAAATCAAATTGTATTTTCATCCCTCCTAATATTTGGATCAAATTCCACATCTCTTCACTTGACAAACCATGTTAATTCAGAACCAAAACACTGCTACGTCCTCAAACACAGACGAAACGCGAGTCACGCATTTCAGCGGATTGGGATCCCAACGCAAATCCTGCGATTTGGTGCATAATAAGAATGTTGGATTTGCATAAACACACTAGTAATACATTTACATTTAGTCATTTTGCAGACCCTTTTATCCAAAGCGCCTTACAAATGATGACAATAGAAGCAATCAAAAACAACAAAAGAGCAATGATATGCAAGTGCTTGCTGTGGTGCTGTTTGGTCGCACACCGATTACATTACTTGCCTACTGCGGCATCGTCCCACTGTTGTTTTGCTCTTTATAGAAATAAAAATAATTTAGTTCAGTTGGGAAAGGTGCTTAAAGCGTCTGCTCTGCTCAGTAAAGCGAGGGTTGCCAGGTCTTCATGACAAAACTTGCCCATGCCAGTCAAAAACAGCCCAAAGTAGCACTATGACCCAAATATCACAACTCAAAATATGTCATTTCCATACCTAAAATACATATTTTACAGTCACTGTTATGTACATTGATCATAAACACAGCTCAAAGGCTTCCTACCAGTAGCCCTTATTCACAAAACTTTAAGCGCAGTTTTATCATAGGTAGAATGCAAAATGTTTTAAAACAAGCATTTCAGTCAAATGTAATTTATGAAATATTTCAAACCTTTAACCCACGGGGAAAATCAGCCCACGGTAATAGTTTAAAAGTAGCCCAATTCCGTAGAAAAAACGCTGACTTGGCAACCCTGCATCCATACACGAGCTGCAGGAGTCAGATTTGACTGATCAAGGAGAGATGACTGACAAAAAGCTGGAGGATTTGCTGCTCAACAGGTCCTGAGCTCATTGACAAATACCTGATCTTATAAGATGTGCTTCCTTTACACAGATGCGCATAATCGCCAAATCGACAGTGAAAGTGAACAGCGAGCACTCATTCAAAATCAATTTCAATACACTGCATATTGATAGAGCCAAAATTATACAATGGAATGTTTGAAACATGATAGTGGCATTGTAACTGTCATGTCTTGTGCACTTATTATTAATTTAATTAATATAAAATGTCTTAAATTGAGTGATAATTGTCTGTTGCAATGATTAATATGAAAATAAATGTAATTTGATTATATAAGATGTATACTTTTAGCTTATATAACCTTAATAATGATAGTTGCATTGTAAAAGTTACATCTTGCACACTTTATACCTGCAAACAACTGTGTACAAACCACACCTGGGACTAATTAAACTCAATAATAATGCCTGAACCTCAAATTATTTTCACTACTTTTATTTTATACAAACTTCTTGCAGTTCTAAAGTGATGAGCATAATTATATCAATAAAAAGTCATTAACTACACTATTTCTATAGCTCAAACAGTAGAGCATAGCAACGCAAAGGTCTTGGGTTTGATTCCCAGGGAATGCATGATCTGATCAAATGTATATCTTTAATGCAATGCAAGTCTCTTAGGATAAAAGCATCTGCCAAATGCATAAATGTAAATGTCACTTGCATTCAGTGCTTGTGTTTTGACTGATTGCTGTGTATGTGAGATCAGAGACGTGAGCAGAACCTGTTGAACCGGTCTGGTTCAGACGCTGTAATCTGCAGGTTTTGGGCTGATGGCAGCACGTCTGCTGCTCTTGGCTACTTTTAGATCGTTTCAAATAAATGAGCAGCCAAACAAACAGAGTGAGTCAGAAATCTGTGCCGAACGATTTCTGTTTTGGATACAACACCTCAAACAGCACCACAACAGTATGGAGAAGATAGACGCTTGCTACCGCTTTAATATAGCATGAACAGAGACTGTGTTTATGTGAGGATCTTCTCACGGAGCCTCCGGGCCATACGACACTCACACACACACACACACACACATGCAGTAGAGTTAATGAAGTGGTTTCCTGTTACTCCTCTGCCATACTTCGGCTTTTCTCTCGTGTCTCGCAGGGCAAAACAAATGCAAACTAAACTAAAGTACTGGAGTTCTGCTCTGCATCAGCTGTGCCTTAAGCAATCAAAATCTGTGATATGATCTTAATTCCCACAGAAAATAACTTTGACAGTTATCAAGAAAGTTTGTAAAATTAAGCAAACATTGCAATTACAGTGACTCTTACAATGAAAGTCATGTTTCTGGTGTTTGTTGTGTAATATGTAAAAGTTAGCAAAATGTATATTAGTGTGATATGGGTGTGGTAAGATATAAACTTGTAGGAATAAGTAGTAAGTGATTCTGCCACATTATTCTCATGTTAACACATATATTGTCTGGTTTAAAAGTGGTTATGCTTTCAAAACAATGTATTTTAATGTTTATCATGTAGTGTTTTGCCCCATAGGCACCTCTTATGAAAGCATTTCTGTCACATTGTTTTACTTTTTGCAAACTAAAGTCTCTTTTGAAGCCTATTTCCACCACATAAAAAAAATAAAAAAAAAAATAAAAAAAAATCATGCTTTGGTAAATCATAATTATGATGTACTATGAAACTTTTTTAATGATAAAAAGTAACATGATGATATAGAAAGTTGTAATTTTGAGACAAAAAGTCAGAACTATGAGATAGAAAGTCATATTTTAACATAGAAAGTTATAATTATGAGATAAAAGTCAAAATTATGACATTGAAATTAAAAAGTATGACATAAGTCAACTATGAGTAAAAAAAATCATAAATATGAGACAATAACAATTTTGAGATAAAAGGTCATAAATCAAAGTTATGACATACTAAGTCATAATTATAAGATAAAAATCAAAATTATTAGATAGAAACTCAATAAAAAGACAAAATTATGACACAAGTCATAATTATACTAAGTCATACATTTGAGATAAGTTATAATTATGAGACAAAAAAAGAAAATTATGACACAGGTCATAATTTGATATAAAATAAAAGTTAAAATTAGGACATACTAAGTCATAATTATGAGAAAAAGTTGAGATTATAACATACTAAGACTTTGAGATAAAAGTTATAATTATGAGATAATTATGACATAAAAAGTCAATTTTGAAATAAAAGTAGAAATTTTGACATAAGTCATAAATATGTCATAAAAAGTCGAAAATCTAAGATAAAAGTAAAAAATTCATAATTATGGTTTACTAAAAAAATTTTTTTCTTATGTGGTAGAAATGGTCTTGCATAAAATTAAATCAAATCCACACAACACTCCATAACTCTCTTGTATTGAGACTGAAACATTCATTTAACCGAGCACCTAACCAATAACAAGTAAAATCACATTAGTAGTCAAAGACACATAAGATATTCACGTGGACCGTCTTTTGAATTCACACACAACAGTACGAGCTCAAGCATGTGATGAAAAGTGATCAAATAGCATTTGCTACAGTCAGTCACAAACTACTGTGTGAGGTTCTGACTAAACGAGTGCATGTTTTAAAGACAGTAATTAAGCAATTGCCTCCCAGTGTGTGTGTGATTGTGTCGGATGTTACTGCCATGAGTGTGTTCTGTGGTTTGTCAGTATGAGGCCTGTGTGAGTGTGAGCTACAGTATATCAGTGAGCAAAAACAGTGATTGTTTTATTAAATATACCATCATGAAAAACATTAGCCATTCAGTCTCTTAAATAGGATGTAGATAGAACAGAACATTATGACAGAGAAAGTAAAGGGTTAACAGTGGAGGCGAGCTCGTATTTTGATTGGCTCCTCAGTCGTAAACAAGATCGGCACTTGTCAGTGACCCTGCGCCTGACCTCAGAGATAGACTCTGGAGTTAATGGCTGTCTCTTTCTGCGAGGGAACGGCTGGAGAACACAGGGGCCATTGTTTGTGAGGCAGAGCTGCCAAGACTCCATCCTCACTGAAAAGTGCTGAGCCAAGCAGAGCCGCTGCCGGAGGCGTTCAATCCCACAACCCCCTCTCTCCTCAAACAAACTTCATATGCTGCTCCTGATGCTTGCAGAGCTACAAAATGCATGTCTAATCTCAAACCTGGAAAGCCTGACATGTGAAATAATAGTCAGAAAAATGTAATGTTTTGAAATGGAACAGTTTATTGAACCTTTAGACAAAATATTTTAAAGTTTGCATGTTTAAAGTTTAACGCTTTTATGTTTACATGTGTTTTTTGAGTATCACATTTGATACATCAGGCTTTGATGGGTCATATAGTCATAATTATGAGATAGAAAGTCAAAATTATGACATACTAAGTCAATTTTGAGATAGATCAAAATTATGATAAAAAGTCATAATTATGAGTTAAAATGTCAAATTATGACATACTAAGTCATAATTTTGAGATAAAAGTCATAATTATGAGATAGGTCAAAATTTTAACAAAAAGGTATAATTATTAGTTAAAATGTCAAAATTATGACATACTAAGTCATAATTTTGAGATAGAAAATAATAATTGTGATAAAAGTCAAAATTATGACATTGACAGTCAAAAGTATGACGTCAACTATAAGTATAAATATGATACATTAAATCACAATTTTGAGATAAAAGGTCATAATTATGAGATAAGTCAAAATTATGACACACTAAATCACAATGATGAGATGTCAAAATTATGACAGAAAGTCAAATTTATGGCAAGTCAATTGTGAGACAAAAAGTCATAATTTTGACACAACAATTTTGAGATAAAAAGTTATAATTATGAGATAAATCAAAATTATGACAGAAAATCAAATTTATGACAGGTCAATTGTGAGATAAAACGTCATAATTATGATACTAAATAAAAAATTTGAGATAAAAAGTCATAATTATAAGATAGAAAGTCACAATTATGACACAAGTCATAATGTTGAGATAAAAGTAAAAATGATAACATTAAACATCATAATTATGAGGTAAAATATATAATTATGAGATAAGAGGTTGAAATGATGACATACTAAATCATAAATCTGAGAAAAAAGTTGTTATATAATTAAGTTCACTATTACATAACAAGATGCTGATCATTTAGAGGCCTTGGAAATGTGCATATAAAATAAGATACAGTAGGTTTTAAGGTTAAAACAATTTTGAAATACTAATGTATTTTAGTATCATACAATAGTTTTTATTTTAAATTTTTCTGTTTTCAGGTTTTAGTCATTTTGATGATGCACTGAGCTTCAACACTTAGTATTTGAGGTTTCATCACATCACTATCAGCACTAGCACTACTGATATGAATTAAGGTTTTACTTTTAAGGTGAAAGCCCTCTATCACTTTCAGAAGGTCATTGGTGTTTTAATCAGCTATTTAATTGACGGGAACATTACAAATATCTCCCTCCCGCAGCTGCGCGTCATATAAAGCAAAGTGACCTTTCTGAACACCGACATTAATGCAGAAGAACCGTCCTGTTTGCTGTATAAATGGGCACGAGGCTCCAAACGGCCTGTAATATGCCAGCGGCTCAGGTCACGTGACGCGTGTGACAGGCGGTCATTAGTGTGGGCAGTGGTGCAGCTGAATTAATGACCTCGCTCTGGGAGAGGCAAACAGCGGGCAGCTAGTTTCAGTCTCCAGCAGCCAGAATACTGAACAATCATTACGCTTTCACACGACATGATGCCAATAAACAGCCTCAGGCTGCTGGACTCAAACTACTACATACACTAGTTTAACAGCAGTCAAGCACAGACACAAGTACGCTGAGAAAAACTGGTGTAGAAAACATTTTCATAAATCATTACAACGGCAAGTAATGCTTTGAATTAAATGTGAAATTTTGAAGCAGAAAGACTAAAATAGTATTTTCTTGTAAAATGTATTGTAATAAGCTTTGGAAATATTTGGAAAATTATTTATTTTTTTTATTTTTTTTTACAGTGTGCCTTCCCATGAAATTTCCTGTCAAACTGAACCTGACACTGTTGATATTGTTGACTAAAACGAAATCCAGAACTATTAAAAATAATTTTCAGTAATTGAAATAAAGTTGAAATAAAAGAAAATATAAATATTACATGAAAAAAAGGAAAAGTAGAAATGTTGCCTTGGAACTGAAATAAGTCCTAAGTTCTATAAATAAATAAATAAATAAA
Organism: Spinibarbus caldwelli; assembly: GCA_039654775.1. Classification (NCBI taxonomy): domain Eukaryota; kingdom Metazoa; phylum Chordata; class Actinopteri; order Cypriniformes; family Cyprinidae; genus Spinibarbus; species Spinibarbus caldwelli. The sequence continues at coordinate 1,364,682 of CM077250.1, forward strand.
AATATGGAGTTTATTTGCAAAAATGGATAACTCATGATAAAATCATGATTTTTAATGTTATGTTTTTATTGTGTTTTATTGTTAGTTAGCTGCATTTTTTAGTTATTTTTTAACCTAATCAAAATAACTCAACTACAGTTTGATTGAGATTAATTGGAATGCACAATGAAAAAACATGATTTTTGAAAATTGTTAAAAACGGAGTTATCTGTTCTTGCAAATTCTCTTCATATATAGAAATACCTTTTGAAAAGTGTAGACAAACTACTAAAACGTAAACTAAAATAAAAATATAAAAGTAAAAGATAATTCAAAATATTAATAAATACTATAATAGTATATAAAAATACTGAAATAAAACTGATCTGAAAGTGCAGAATTAGAAATAGTTCAGAAATTAGGGTCAAATTAACATTTTACATAATAAATTTACATCAAACGCACTAATAAAACAAGCAAAAAAAGTACCGGAGCTCAGTCCTGAAAACCTGAAGTATTAATGTTAGTAAAGGTACTAGTTGTGCTCCCTAAACTTGATCAGCACAATTTCAAAAACACAATTTTGAAAATAATTATTCAAAGACATTCAGACTTTAATATGTTTTTATTGAAAAATGTGTACCAATAAAACAACCAAAAAATACAGAAAAGTATTTCGTAGAGCAAAGCTCTTATGTACAGCATATTGCACTATATAACAAAACCTAGAACTTCCATACTGTATTAAAAACATCAGAGAAAGGAAACCAAGGTGAGGAAGTGCACAATACAGTCCCGAAGACACACAGCCAATGTTTACACACATGCTACATCATCGCTGGGTCTCATTTCTTGGTGTACAGTGAGTGTGTGTGAACCTCAAGACTTGTTGAAAGGCAGCGAGACCTCAGATAAACAATCAATGTGTTTCCTAGTGGGATCATTTCAATGGAAACCGTCAATTGTTGGATATATATACGAAGGCCTGGATGGAAAAATAGAGAGGTCAAATCTGCAGAATGGATTCTTACATGGTAAAATGTCTTAAATGCAAGTATTAAAATCATTTTGGACTGACAAGGAATGTTTCAAGTCCATTTGTAGATTAAAAAAGCCCTTGATCACAGTTTGAAATCATTCAGTGGAGAACATTTCATCAAATTACAACGTTAAAAACATCTGCCTTCAAAAAGCTACAAATTTCAGTAAGAAAATCCATTTTAGAAACCCAAACCAATGAGCCCCAACAATAACAGTCAATCTCAAGAAAACAATGAAGGACTGAAGTACATTTAAAGACACCATTGGTTTAATCATGGGTTAATACTGGGCAGCACGGTGTGCTTGTTACCCTTTGGGTCAAAACACATTGTCAGATGCCAAAACAACGAAATAGAGAATCAAAAACATATTCCCAATTCCTCAAGAACTTCAGAAGACCGACATGTTAGAGAGACGTTAACACTGGGATACAAGAACTCTTGAGATTCAATCAAACACAAAGTACTTTCCAGTGCATGTAAAAAGAGAGAAACGGAGATAAAGCACTTCACAATATCCCGTGTTTACTGCTACTGGAACGATTAAACCAGGTTTTGGACCCTCAGAAGCAGAATTCATATTTAGTTTCTCGTCCAGGTCACATTTCTATGGAAGCTTGTTTCCACCATGGAATAAAAAAAAAATAAAAAAAAATACAAAAGGTAATTGCGACTTTTTATCTCACAATTCAGACTTTTATTCTTGCAATTCTCGAATAGTGTATCTCACAATTCAGGTTTTGTCCCCGTAAAAGAAAAAAGAGGTAATTGCGACATTTTCTCTCACAATTACAACTTTTTTTTTACTTATAATTCTTAGTTTACATTGTAATCCTACTTCATATCTCTATAAACTCAGAATTGCGCAAAAATGTCAGAATTGTGATATAAAAACTCATAATTGTGTGAAAAAGGCAGAATTGTGAGACATAAACTTAGAATTGCACAAAATGTCATAATTACAAGATATAAACTCATAACTGCGAAATACAAACTAAGAATTGCGCAAAAATGTCAGAATTGTGATATAAAAACTCAGAATTGTGTGAAAAAGTCAGAATTGCAAGATATAAACTTAGAATTGCCCAAAAAGTTCAAATTGTGAGATATAAACTCCAAATTACGAGATATAAACTCCAAATTGCATGAAAAAAAAACTGAATTACAAGGAAAAAGTCAAAATTTCAAATGTCAAAAAAGAAAAGAAAAAAAAAAGCATTTTTTTTTTTTTTTTTCAGTTCTGTGGTGGAATCAAGCTTCCATATATTTGAGCCCACAATCAGAAGAGAAACAACTACATAAAACCCCAAAAGTCAAATGTTTCACACCACAGAAATGAGAATTTGGAGCTGCTTATATGTCATGAAAATCTTCAAATTAATAACGCAAAAATTTGTTCTAGTGGATTTTGAAGCGAAACACAACCTGGACGTGTTTTTGTGAGATTCCCCTGATTACATATAATCTCTCCTCTGACTTTCCTCATGCTCAATTCATCTGATGGCACTTTGTTGATTTGAGAGACACCAAAGATTAAAATCACTGAGCATCCGAAACCTACTTCAGCAACACAACGAACACCAGAAATGCACAACAAAACGTTAGTAGAGGCATAGAAAGAAAAGAATTGCACAATAAAATTTATACAGTAGCAATGAGCTGATATACAAAAAAAAAAAAAGAGAAACAAAATAAATAAGAGAAAAATAAATTAAAAGGTCGTGAAGGAAAGTGGAGGAGTGCACATACGTGAGCGGCGGGAGAACATGCGGCGCTGGCTCAGCGTTCACAATATGCAGGAAACACACGTTCAGCTCGCGCAACATCATGCAGCCGCGGCCTCCGCCTCAACGAGAACTACTGAGACTAAACCTGTACCGTACTGATGCACCAGATGCATTCCTGAAAACCAGTACATTTACAACACCAGACCCACAGAAACACGGCAGACCTCAGTCACATTTCACCTCAGAATCAGAAGAAACTTACAAGTTTTCAATAAAGAAACTCAAGCCAATTTTTAAGAGCATCACGATTATTTTGCATCGTGACACTGGCATTTTTTTTCATGACAATTAAGCATGTTTTCTATTCAGTTCAATATTATATATACTGTAAGTGATGAAAATCTAGATTTTTCAAAAAAAAAAAAAAAAATCTGAATTGCCAGATAGAAACTCAGAATTGTGATATATAAACTCGCAATTCTAAGAAAAAAAAAAGGTCAAAATTGCAAGATATAATAAACTCACAATTCTGACTTTTATCTCAGAATTCTGAGTTTACAATTCTGTCTTTTTTTATTCCATTAAATAATAATTAAAAAAGGTAATTGCAACTTTTTATCTCACAATTGTATTTTCCTGAAAATTAAGCATATTTTCAATTCAATTTGATGCTCTATACTGCATTTATGAAAATCTAGATTTTTCAAATAGAAATTAAATAAAAAAAAACCCCTCAGAATTGTGAAAAAAGTCAAAATTGCAAGATATAAAATCTCAGAATTCTGAGTTTAATATTCTGTCTTTTTTTTGTTTCCACCATGAAATAATAATTAAAAAAGGTAATTGCAACTTTTTATCTCACAACTGTATTTTCATGACAATTAAGCATCTTTTCTATTCAATTTGATACTCTATACTGCATCTAAGTTATGAAAATGTAGATTTTCAATCATAAATTAAATGAAATTAATCATTGTGTTACATTACTCCCCATCTAAAATATGGAACAAGTAACAAAAGCAAAAAAAAAAATAAATGAATAAATAAATAAAAAATAAAATAAACAAATAATAAAAGAAAATTACACACAATAGAAAAAACAAAAATAAATTAATTTCACTTTACAAATATAGTATAAAACTAAACTAAAAGGTCCTAAAAATCTGTTTAAATGCAAAATATAAGTATTTTCTTTTGATTTCTGGGTGAAATATGAGCCGAATGTGAGTGGATTTCGAATTAACATTTGACACGGTTCTAATAAATGATGAGGACTTTTATCAGTATTGTCTTCAAAGAGTAAAATGATGTGCTTTCATTAAAAAAGTCTATGTTTTCCTTCATTTGATCGTTCTGCCATCATCTCTGATTTGAAATGAACAAACTGCATGATTTCAGAGGTGGCAGAAACATCAATCTGAACCAAAGTCTCACAAAATATGCTTCACTCCTTCAAGATGAACAAAAAACAAAAAACCAAAATACAAGACAGACAAATCAGAGGAACAGCATTGAATGCATCAGTGTCTTCAAATATAATAATTACAGTCTTAACAAATTTCCGAAGAAGTTCTTCCTTATGTCTTGTACAAAGTAGCGGTCATATAAAAAAACAAATGCAAACAATAGAAAGAAATATACAACACCGTAACTTTACAGATCAGGCATAAAAGTACAAATAAAACAGGAAAATCAAAAGCGCCAAGAGTCCTGAGAGGAGAAAACTTCACAGATTTACACAGTATTGCTCGGATTATCTTCAACAGGCAAGAGAGAAACACAGTTTCAGATGATATATAAAAACAAAACGACTTATGAAAAGAGATTTGTGCTGCTGAGGCTGATATGTTTGCTGTATGTGAATGTAAACACAATCTCGGATGATCTGTTTGTGTTATAGGCACAGAAACGTTATGATATGTCAAAACTGGTTTGTATCTATTGGCCATTTTAAGTTTAGTGGATTTAAAGAGACAGTTTATCCAAAAATACCAATTCTGTCTTAATTTACTCACCCAGGTCTTTCCAAACCTATATCTCTTTCTTCTGTTGGACACAAAAGACGACATTTTGAAGGATGTTATTCATCAAACAGCTGATGGTACCCATTGACTTCCATTGTATTATTATCCATACAATGGAAGTCAATGGGTTTCATCATGGAACAACTTGGTTAAGTTGAAAAATTCCGTCATAATTCACTTTTTCTTCTGTTAAAAATAAAAGAAGATATTTTGAAGAATGTTGCTAACCAAACAGCTGACGGTAGCCATTGACTTCCATTGTATTATTATCCATACAATGGAAGTCAATGGGTTTCATCATGGAACAACTTGAGGGAGAGTAAATGATGAAAGCTTTTTTCTTTCTTCTGTTAAACACAAATGAAGATATTTTCAGGAATGTTCATAACCAAACAGTTGTTGGTACCCATTGATCTCCACTGTATGGAAAAAAATACTATGGAAGTCAATGGGGACCAGAAACTCACACAGGTTTTGGAACATACTGAGGGTGAATAAATGATAACAGAAATATGACGACAAATTATTTTGAAGAATTTTGGTAACCAAACAGTTTCTGGTCCCCATTGACTTCCATCCTATATTTTTTTTCCATACTATGGAAGTTAATCACGAAACAACTTTGTTAGGGCAAATCAGAGTAAATGATGCCAGAACTTTCATTTTTGGGTGAGCTGTCCCTTTAAGTACCTGAGTGAGACTTAAAGTCAACATTTTTGCAAGTTTTATTCTATCGTTTTCCAAAATTTGGTGAATTTTTAAGACCTGATAATAGTTTTCCTCTACCTTTGCTTCCCCGAAATCATACATAAATGATATTGGAGCAAACAAAACAGCCAATCCAGTAATATTTCACGCTGTTGCATCAAAACTCAAATCAAATGAAATATAAAGACAACTCAATAACAGCAGTACATCAACTCATCATTGACTTCATCAAACCCTCTTCAAGGACGTCTAGATCATCCTCGCCTTCTGACAAGTATTTAAACCAAAAAAATAGGGAGAACAATAAAAAAAAAAAAAATTATGTAATAAAAAAGAAAAAACATCAAGAAAACTGGACGAAATGAGGTGCAAAAAGCTTTTGTTCTGAGAAGCGGCCTCTTTGGAGATTTGTAAAGTTGTTGGACGTCTTGGGAGATTTCTGAAAGAAAATCCTCTGTTTATGGGTGGCGTGGGACAGTAAGGCATTCCCAAGACTCATGGAGGTCATCCGGATACACACATATGGAAGTGCAGAGAAAATTAAACAGCATCCTGTACAAAATACCTCGACGTGTTTATGAAAATATTCCTGTTAGAATCTCAAGAACATCATGGCATCTTCATGGGGAAAAAAGACGATAAAAACCGCCCCCGTCCTGCGGAGACGTCTTCATTCCAGTCTCTGATTTCCCCTCAAAACCCGTGTTAGATTTCAGACAGTGCCGTAAACGCCCCGCTCCGTCGTGAGGACTGGGACACGGATGGCAGTGTTTGAGCGGCGCTTCACCTGCGATCTGCTCTTGCGTTGGCCTCTCTTCCGAATAACAGCGTGTAGAACGCCACCGCCACGCGCCACCACAGCGGCTCCCGGTTCCTTTGGTTTCTGTGCTGCTGCAAAGTAAAAACACATCACAATGAGACTTACAGGGTACATGCCAAAATAATCTTAATGTTTGTGAGTAAAAATACAAATTCTTGTTTTCTTTGTTTGTTTTTGGGGTGAAATATGAGCCAGTGACTCATTCGACATTTAAAATATATTTTAAATTTTGCAAAAAAAAAAAGGAAAAAAATATGGCTAATATGAATTTTAAATGTAGCAAAAAAACTAAACAAAAACAAACTACATATATTTTAAAATTTATTTCAAATCATTAAAAAAAAAAAAATGGCCAAAATATATTGCTTATATGGATTTTAAAATATATTATCATGTGCGAAAAAAGATACATATACACACACACACACACACATACATATACACACACACACACACACACACACACACACACACATATATATATTAGGGCTGTCAATCGATTAAAACATTTAATCGCGATTAATCACGATTGTCATGAGTTAACTCGCGATTAATCGCAATTTAATCGCACATTTTTATCTGTTCTAAATGTACCTTAAATTAATACTTTTCATGTTTTAAATACTCTAATCAACATGGGCAATGACAAATATGGATTCTTTATGCAATATATGTTTATTATTAGTGAAACTGTAGTTAACAGAGCCTGAAGACTAGACATGTTTCAAAGATCATAGATGTGTTTCAAAGAACTTGCTCATGTCTATTAAACACATGAAAAAAGAAATACCAGGTTCCCATTACTTCTCTTTCTTTGTACTGAGCAATTTACTTACACAAACCTGTTTACATTTCCGCATGACAGGACATCTCACTTCTGAACATGCAAAATGTACATTTATTATTTATTATTACATTTGTTTGCCTCTCTGTGCCCACATACTGTATTTTGATGCAGGTAAATTCTTAATAAAACTGTTTTCATTGATATATTTTACTGTTTCTGTTGTCAGACAACGGAATGAATATGAAATAGTGACTGAAACGCGACCCATAGGACTAAATAACCAGCTCTCCCTTCAAAGATGTTAATCTGCATAAAAATTCTGATTTATAATCCAGCCATCGTCTGATAAAATCAAATAGGCTATTCATAAGATAAAGACAATAGCTGTGCTGTGATTTCAGCTATACTTGAATGTTAAATTAGAGAAGCAACATAATATCTGTTTTAACTGAAAGCACTGTTCCTCTCATCCGCGCGCTGAACAGAGCAGACGGAGAGAGAGAGAGAGAGAGAGAGATAGAGACACAGAGAGAGGACACAGAGAGAGAGAGAGAGAGAGAGAGAGAGAGAGAGAGAAGAGAGAGAGAGAGAGAGAGAGAGACAGAGAGAGAGAGAGACAGAGAGAGACAGATAGAGAGAGAGAGAACAGAGAGAGAGAGGAGACACAGAGAGAGAGAGAGAGAGAGAGAGAGAGAGAGGAGAGAGACAGAGAGAGAGAGAGAGAGAGACAGAGAGAGAGAGAGACAGAGAGAGAGAGAGAGAGAGACAGAGAGAGAGACAGAGAGAGAGAGAGAGAGAGAGAGAGAGAGAGACAGAGAGAGAGAGAGAGACAGAGAGAGAGAGACAGAGAGAGAGAGAGAGAGAGAGAGAGACAGAGAGAGAGAGAGAGAGAGGACAGAGAGAGAGAAGACAGAGAGAGACAGAGAGAGAGACAGAGAGAGAGAGAGACAGTGAGAGACAGAGAGAGAGAGAGAGAGAGAGAGAGAGAGAGAGAGAGACAGAGAGAGAGAGAGAGACAGAGAGAGAGAGAGAGAGAGAGAGAGAGAGAGCTGAGAGAGAGAGAGAGAGAGACAGAGAGAGAGAGAGAACAGAGAGAGACAGAGAGAGAGACAGAGAGAGAGAGAGAACAGAGAGAGACAGAGAGAGAGACAGAGAGAGAGAGAGAGAGAGAGAGAGAGAGAGAGAGAGAGAGAGAGAGAGAGAGAGAGAGAGAGAGGTGTGTGCGCAGCGGAAAGAGAGACCTCAGTGCTCTCGCGGCAGTACCGGCGAGGTCTCAGAAACTAAATAAGGTTTGGGCAAACCCTACAAAGATTGGTCGCTAGGCGCTTTTTGAAAAAAAAAAATAATAAAAAAAATACAAAAAAAAAAGTTGCTAAAGTGGTCTGAAAAGTCGCTAAGTTGGCACACACTGTCAGCATCTCCATCCATTTCCATTTCTCCAACTATAGTAAGTATGGGTTAGGCCACGGGTCAAACAGGAAAAATGCATGCTGCGTTAATAAAATTAGTGCCGTTAAAATGAATTTGCGTTAACACGTTATTAACTTTGACAGCACTAATATATATATATATATATAAAATATATTATATATATATATATACATACACACCACACACACATAAATATATATAAGGATTTAAAAAAAAAAAGTATTATATTATCATATAGCAAAAAGTATATTTCCAAGTATATTTTAAAACATATTTCTTTTTTTTTCTTCTGTGGACATGTTTATTCAATAAAAATATGATCAATGTACAATGTGCTTTCCAGAATAAAACATTTAAAATATTGTGTGAAAGAATTTTGCTTCAATAAACTACAGAAACAACTCAACAGATGATAAATACACAAGCAAAACAAACATAAACAAACCCAGAATAATATTTTATATATATATATATATATTAGTGCTGTGTTCGAAATATCGATACGACGATGTATCGTCACAGAGATTTGATAGCTGGCCCTGTATCGATATTGTGGCACGTGTTCAGCAGTGGACCGCGCTTAATTTGAATACAAGAACACCTTTTAAAATGGAGTAGAAAAGTGCAAGGTTTCTAAAAAATAATGCATAGAGCATAATACAGGCTACAACAAGGTTTAATCTGGCCGCAGAGGAACACAACGGGGGTTGCCTGATATAAAGAGACGTAATCCCCGAAACAGAGCTTCACATTTACGCAATACGGAAATATCTGCTTAGTGTGTTACTTGTCTTTGTCAATCTGGCAACCATGTGCACGCGCTCTCACGCCACTGTGGATAAACGCGCTTGCTTTCTGAAAACATAGTTTGCAGTTTAGCGAGCTCCACTTCAATATTCTATTATCAGATAAGTGTAATTTATCAAGTGTTCATTTATGAGAGAGAGAGAGAGAGAGAGAGAGAGAGAGAGAGAGAGAGAGGCTGTGTATGTAAGAATTACCACCGTTTTGGCGTGTTTTCTCTATTAACAGTGAAGCTGTATATTTAATTCACGCGCTCGTATTACACGAATGCGCTCTCGCCTTGTAATAATGCGCTCGCGACATTTGTCATTAAAATAAATTTTATTGATAAAATTGCGGGGCAGCCTAAAAGAATGTGTGTGTGGGCGCGCATCATGATCTGTGTGTGAGTGAGATACAGTGACGACAGGGCATTAGTTTAGAACTCTTCTAGTTTTTATTTTATTTTTTTTAATGTAGAGAGTGTGTTGATTTGTGCAATGATAACCTACCAGTAATGTTAAGATGATTTTAATATAGTAGAATGCGTACATTACAATATAAATTTATTAGAACGAGTAGGCCTACACCCTTTTTATGGGCTTAAAAACAAGATGCAAACAATCAGAATATTGTACCTGGTGGAGAGTGCCCAATGTAAACATGAAACATATGCCATGACCTATATTGTACTGTGGTACAGTTATGGAGGCCCTTCATAATGCAGAGGTCAACTGTTCAGTTAGCAATGGCCCTATATACAGTGTTTCATAAACAGCTGTTTTATTAAATTCGTCTGAGGTGAAATTCAGTGCAGTCCTGTATCGTGATACGTATCGTATCGTGGCCTCTGTATCGTGATACGTATCGTATCTTTGCTGTTGATACACAGCCCTAATATATATATATATATATATATATATATATATATATATATATATATATATATATATATATATATATATATATTAGTGCTGTCAATCGATTAAAAAATTTAATCGCGTTAATCACAGTCATGGACTGTGATTAATCATGATTAATCGCACATTTAAAGATTTACCTGTAAATGTGTTGAAATGAAATGCATGACAAACTAGTTTAAGGAAACAGAACCTTTCACACCTCCACCAGGTATGAGACATAATCCTTATTATTCTTTTATCATTATTCTTCTGTTTTTATTCAGCCATTATCAGTCTTTATACTGGCAATAAAACGTTTACCAAGCCACATCACTTCAATCCCAGTATACATTTACCCAACTATTATCAAAAGTATTTCTAAATAAATACAACAAAACATTTCCTTGCGACCTTACGTGAAGTATTATGACAAAATACATTAAGAAGAAGAATTGGACCTGTTCTGCACTTGCATTAGCGCTAACATTAGCATCATGCTTCATTAGACAATTTATGAGATTAATAGTACACTTTTAGTCAGAACTCATTTTAAACCACCATCGAGTGTTTGTAATAACTTCCTTTTGCGATCACATGTGGAATTTGGTCGTTTACTGTTGTTAAAATATGCTATTTATAGCCTTTTATATCGCTGCACAAATTAGCATTTAGATGTACACATTCATCTCAAGAAAATCACATACAAACCATATCCTATCGTAATCACGTGTTTATTATCTTATATAATCTATAGTGGCTGTTGTCATGTTTATTTCTGCTGTGTAAAAGCCTTAACGTGCTCTGCTATAACTCACGTTGTTTGTGATGTTTACAGCCGGCTCTCCGTTCTTAAGTTGCCAGGTATACATTCCAACTATAATACACATTATTAAAAGGATCTATTTTAATTTTTATTTGTCTATATACACTTTGGGTGGCCGCGGTACATTATAAAAATAGCCCAAAAAAAAACGCAACCCGCGGCTCTGTAATTTTTCCCGCGACTGTATTTTCAAAATAGCCCACTAGTGCTGCGACCCTGGCAACACTGGTTCACTGTGACCTCATCACACACTGATAGATAACCTTCCACGCTGCGATGACGGGAAGAAGTTGGGGTCAAGCATTATCACATGATTAATTTGCATTAAAAAAATATTAACGCGTTAAAAATTTTAGATTAATCGCATGCGTTAACGCGTTAACGTTGACACCCCTAAAAAAAAAAAAAAAAAAAAAAAATTATATATATATATATATATATATATATATATATATATATATATATATATATATATATACACGTTTATTATTAAAAGCTATTGACAATATATTTTCAATAAGTTCTGATTATTTACCTAAACCCACAAGTTTACATCTTACATTTAATTTACCCAAAATGTATTTTAAGATTAGAAATGCATTTTCATGCACCTTGAAGTAAATTTAGTAATGTAAATTGTGCTTTTGTTATTTAAAGGTTTATTAAACAGGTATATATTTTGCTGCATGAGACAATCCACTGAAAAAACATCAGTCAGATCACATCTTTTGATACTGGTGTAATATCGGTGAGCAGCTATGCGTGAGGACGCAGTGATGTAATAGCTGGGTAAACACAGTCACATCCAGACAGCAGAACACAACAGTATTTCCACAACAAACGCTGTCTGCTCCTGATGTATGGAGCCACGTGATCTCAAACAGAGCAGTCCCCTTCACATACAGACACTGCACCAATACAACACTTCCAAGAGTCCAATATTAACACTGTCAATCAGAATACAAATGAGCTTTGGTCAGTAAATATGTAAATGGACAGTAGGTTAAAACAGTTGTAGTCCTGTCTTCATTATGTTTCTCTATGTTTTTGAGAAAAAGCAGCTAAATAATTATATATATTATTATTGTTATTAATAAGTATTATATTATTTATAGTAATATTATATTTTCATGGAGATAAATAAATAAATAAAACAAATAAAATAAATAAATATTACACATCTACTTTTTAAAGCCCATTTTATACTTATTTTGTTATTCATTTGGAATCTGATCTATGGCTGTGAAGGTAAATGAATGACAAGAATTAAACGCCAAAAATATTAATTATTGGCCCTGAAAATGTATTTTGCATAATTATTATAATTTTAAAAAAAAATTCATGGACAAAAAAATAATAATAATAAAAAAATAATAATAATAATAATGCAAAATACAGGGCTAGTAAGTAATATTTTGTGAAAATATAATTATCTAGCAATTTTCACTTTTTCACAACTTAAACCTCATTATGTTGCAATTCTTTATGAAGTTACTAGTAATTTATATATATTTGCTCTATAAAACTCATTTTTTAATACTCATTTTGTTATTGATTTGGAATCTGTGTGGCTCTGAACAACAGCTGAGAAGAATTAAAAGCCAAAAATATTACTTCTTTGCTTTGGAACTGCATTTTGCATTATTTTTATTATTTAGAAAATTTTTGTATTTTTTTTGCTTTTCTTTTTGTCTATTTTTACTTGTATAGCAGTGCCAGAGGAACGACTCGAGAGCGTGATATTCGCCCATCTGGTGTTTTAAGGCGTTAATTAAAGTACATTTTGGGTTATTGAGTTTGATGTCACACTTCTCCTCATGATGTCATCAGATTCATGTGATCATCAATGATATCGGAGATGATGGATGGGCGACTCTCACGCTCTCCAGTCGCTCTGAGGAGAATTGGATTTGGGAAGATTAAGTGGATAATACTAGCGCTGTCATTGAGGGAGGGAAGATAAGATAATTTCACTAAATAGGATTACGGTGCTCTCGAGGCAGGGCGGAGACGCACACACACACACACACACACACACACACACACACACACACACACACACACACACACACACACAGCTGTATTTTGGCTGGCTCAGTTCTCTAGAGACGAAAGCCTGATAACACATCTGTTACTCTCACAGACGAGCCGTAAAGAACGAGCAAAAGCCTTCGCTGTAACTCAGCCCTCTAAAGCTGTCAGACACATTACAAAAAACACGCCATCAACAACACGTACATGCACTTTCAGAGCCGTAAAACACACTTTAACATACACTAGCAGTCAAAATGCTCCAGCACATGCTAATTAATTACAGTTGTGAAGAGATTTATAAAAAATAACTACATATTTACATTTTTATTTACCCAAAAAGTATTTTAAGATTCCTTTGAAGCACATTTTTTTCAATAACAATTTTCAATATGAAAAATATATTTCCTTAAGCCACACACACAATATATTTTGAATATATTTTAATTTTTTAAACATTTTTTACATGCATTTTTCACTAACATGCACTTTCAGAGCCGTAAAATACATTTTAACATACACTTGCAGTCAAAAGTGCTCCAAAACAACTAGTTTGAGTTTTGTGAAGAAATTTACAATTTATAAGTCTACAAAACATATGTTCAAGCATTTAAGCAGAAGCTTTTAGATGACAAGGTTTTTAAGATCACGAGAGACATACATTCAGTCCGAATTTGACTTGACATTATATTTCCTTGCGTATTTGAGAAAGGTTTTAGATTGAGTATCGCAAACTGTCACTATTATGCAAGTAAAAACAGCTAAATAATTATATTTTAATGTACAAAAAATTAAATTATAAAAAATAATGCAAAATTCACTTCCGAGGCAAACAAGTAATATTTTTGACTTTTAATTCTTCTCTTTTTTATTTATTTTTATTATTATTTTTTTTTTTTACATATTTATTCAATAAAACCTACTTATTTTGCTGTTCATTTAAAAATATTAAAAAATATATATATATTATTTAATAATAATAAAAAAATAGTATTTTTATGCATGAAAATGCATTTTTTAACATCAACATTAAAAATAATGCAAAATACACCAGGTGTGGCATGAAATTAATTTTCATAGCAACTTTTGCACTGAAAGGGCAAGTGTATTGGTGTAGAAACAATTTTAACTCAGAAATTGCTATTAATAATCACAATTACAAAGAAATGACAAGTATCACACTGAATTAAACGTGAACTTTTGAAGAAGTTTTTTTTTTTTTAAAGCAATTGATAGCAAAATTTTGGAAGAAATAGTACAGCACCTTAAATCGTCAACCTGCTATCTTGACACACTTCCCACATCTTTTTTTGAAAATGTTCTTAACTGTTTAGAAGCAGATCTCTTAGAAGTGGTGAACGCCTCACTTCTTTCTGGGACTTTTCCAAACTCCCTGAAAACTGCAGCTGTTAAGCCCCTTCTGAAAAGGCGCAATCTTGATAACACCTCTCTCCTCCAGGCCAGCACGGGCTGCCCCTCTAACCCCTGGTTATCTGATGTTCTTCGTGAGCATCGGACCAAACTCAGAGCGGCAGAGAGAAAATGGCACAAATCAAACAATCTGTCGGACCTGAGTAGGTATCAGTCTTTGCTCTCATCTTTCTCTGCTGAAGTCCACACTGCCAAATCCTCACATTTCCACAACAAGATCAACAGCGCTCCAGACATGCGTAATCTCTTCAGAACATTTAATTCTCTCCTCTGTCCCCCTCCACCACCTCCCACCACGTCTATAACAGCTGACGACTTTGCCACTCTTTCCCCACACTCTTACCAGCACTTACACACATCATCAACACATCCCTCCTCACAGGCATTTTCCCCACTGCATTCAAGCAGGCTCGGGTAACTCCACTGCTCAAAAAACCTACATTAAACACTTCTCTTATAGAAAACTACAGACCGGTCTCTCTCCTTCCATTCATAGCGAAAACACTCGAACGAGTTGTCTTCAACCAGGTTTCATTGTTTCTTTCACAGAACAACAAACTGGATGCTAAACAGTCAGGTTTCAGGAGTGGCCATTCAACTGAGACTGTGCTACTCTCAGTCACTGAAGCCCTGCGAATTGCAAAAGCACACTCCAAATCATCAGTCCTCATTCTGCTGGATCTATCTGCCGCTTTTGACACTATTAATCATCAGATCCTCCTGTCTACCCTCTCATCTCTGGGCATCACTGGGATTCCACTTCGCTGGTTTGAATCCTATCTCACTGGTAGGTCTTTCAGGGTGGCCTGAGGAGGGGAGGTATCCAAAGCACATAAACTGGTCACTGGGGTTCCTCAGGGATCGGTTCTTGGACCCCTCCTCTTCTCCACATACACTACATCACTGGGTCCCATCATACAGGCACATGGCTTCTCCTACCATTGCTATACTGATGACACACAGCTCTATCTCTCTTTTCAACCAGATGATCCAAAGGTAGCTGCACGGATCTCAGTCTGGCTGGCGGACATCTCGGCATGGATGAAAGAACATCACCTACAGCTCAACCTGGCAAAGACTGAGCTTCTTGTCTTCCCTGCTATTCCAACTCTACAGCATGACTTCACGATTCAGTTAGGTTCATCAACAATTACCCCATCAACTTCGGTTAGAAATCTTGGTGTAATCTTTGATGACCAGTTGACCTTCAAAGAGCACATTGCAAAAACTGCTCGATCTTGCAGGTTTGCACTACACAACTTCAGAAAGATCAGGCCCTTTCTGACAGAGCATGCTGCACAACTTCTTGTCCAGGCCCTTGTCATTTCTAGGCTGGACTACTGCAATGCTCTTCTGGCTGGACTTCCATCAAACACAATCAAACCTCTACAAATGATTCAGAATGCAGCGGCACGTCTGGTCTTCAATGAGCCCAAAAGAGCCCATGTTACACCTCTCTTTATCTCCTTGCACTGGCTACCAGCTGCAGCTCGGATCAAGTTCAAGACACTGATGCTTGCATATAAAACAACCACAGACTCAGCACCCGCCTACTTCCACTCACTATTACAAATCTACACCCCCTCCAGAAGTCTGAGATCTGCTAGTGAGCGACGCCTCGTGCTACCATCACAGAGAGGCTCAAAATCACTCCCCAGAACATTCTCATTCACCATTCCTGGCTGGTGGAATGATCTTCCCACCCCTATCCGGAATACTGGATCCCTATCAATCTTCAAGCAACAACTGAAAACTCATCTCTTTCAGCACTACTTGACTTCATCCTAAAAAAAACAAACAAAAAAAAAAAACAACAACTTTCTTTCTCTTTATTTATTCCTTCCCTTGCTAACTTGTACTTATTTGAACAATGCCTGAGACTTGTTGTTACGAGCACTTCCTCTGTCTGATTGCCTCTTCAAGATGAATCGCTTTATGTATTCCCCAATTGTAAGTCGCTTTGGATAAAAGCATCTGCAAAATGACTAAATGTAAATGTAACACCATATTGAGCAACTATAGACCAATATCAAATCTTCCTTTCATAGGTAAGATTATTGAAAAGGTAGTTTTTAATCAGCTGAACAACTACTTAAACTCTAATGGATACCTGGACAATTTTCAGTCTGGTTTCCGAGCGCATCACATCACAGAGACAGCACTCATCAAGATAATAAATGATATTCACTTTAATTCTGATTCTGGCAAAATATCTGTGCTGGTACTACTAGATCTTAGTGCTGCGTTTGACACTGTCGATCATAACATACTTCTAGAGAGACTGGAAAACTGGGTCAGGCGTTCTGGGATGGTTCTCAACTGGTTCAGGTCATACTTAGAAGGGAGAGGTTATTATGTGAGTATAGGAGAGCATAAGTCTAAGTGGACGTCCATGACATGCGGAGTCCCACAAGGCTCAATTCTTGCACGCTCTTGTTTAGCCTGTATATGCTCCCAGTAAGTCAAATAATGAGAAAGAACCAAATTGCCTATCACAGCTATGCTGATGATACCCAGATTTACCTAGCCTTATTTCCAAATGACTACAGCCCCATTGACTCCCTCTGCCAATGCATTGATGAAATTAACGGTTGGATGTGCCAGAACTTTCTTCAGTTAAACCAGGAGAAAACTGAAGTCATTGCATTTGGAAACAAAGATGAAGTTCTCAAGGTGAATGCATACCTTGACTCTAGGGGTCAAACAACTAAAAATCAAGTCAAAAATCTTGGTGTGATTCTGGAGTCAGACCTTAGTTTCAGTAGTCATGTCAAAGCAGTAACTAAATCAGCATACTATCATCTCAAAAACATGGCAAGAATTAGATGTTTTGTTTCCAGTCAAGACTTGGAGAGACTTGTTTATGCCTTTATCACCAGCAGGGTGGATTATTGCAATGGTCTCCTCACCGGCCTTCCCAAGAAGACCATTAGACAGCTGCAGCTCATCCAGAACGCTGCTGCCAGGATTCTGACTAAAAGCAGAAAATCTGAGCATATCACACCAGTCCTCAGGTCCTTTACACTGGCTTCCAGTTACATTTAGGACTGATTTTAAAGTACTTTTACTCGTTTATAAATCACTCAATGGCCTAGGACCTAAATACATTGCAGATATGCTCACAGAATATAAACCTAACAGACTACTCAGATCATTAGGATCGAGTCAGTTAGAAATACCAAGGGTCCACACAAAACAAGGGGAGTCCGCTTTTAGCTATTATGCTGCCCGCAGTTGGAATCAGCTTCCAGAAGAGATCAGATGTGCTAAAACATTAGCCACATTTAAATCCAGACTCAAAACTCATGTGTTTAGCTGTGCATTTGTTGAATGAGCACTGTGCTACGTCCGAAGTGATTGAACTGTATTTTATGTATAATCATTTTCTATTCTTAACTGTTTTAATTAATTTTAAATCAATTTTTATATCATTTTAAAAGTTTCCTTGTTTTTATTGTTGTGATTATTATTTTTTTATGACTATTTTACTTCTTTTATGTAAAGCACTTTGAATTACCACTGTGTATGAAATGTGCTATACAAATAAATTTGTCTTGCCTTGCCTAGAAAAACTGAAATAGTAATTTCTGGTTAAACGTTCATGTTTACAGGTTGCTGAGGTGTTTATAGAATAAAGTCAGGTATATGACGATCTCTTTCATTGTAGTTCTGACAGCAGTCGCTGTTGGCTGCATATTGCAGAGCATTGCATAAGCCCGAGACCCAGCTCGCTTTGCCCTCGAAGACCAATTTACCATCGCACCGAGCAGCAGAAACTGCCGCGAGGTCGGTATGGTGCCTCAGAAAACACATTTACTCTCATTTTAAAAAGCATAGCTCAAGGATATTTACGCAAAGAAGAATAACATCATCTTGACCTTAAAGTAATAAGGAAAAACCAGCAGTGAAACACTGTGCTTACTGCAGGTTTTATGACTAACCATTAGCACTCAATAAACATCACTTATCTAATCATATTTAGTTTTCTAGGGCAAGCGTCACCATTAATAATGCTCATAATAGAGTTTGTGCAAATCATATCACCCATATTTATGAATGAAGCAGGATAAATGACACCAACATTTGAGCAGGACTCTCTAGTCGTGCTTCACAGAACCCAGAAATAAATATATTGATCTGAAAAACATTAGACATTGGGAACAGAAAAAACTGCTCTGCCAAAATGATTCACTGATGAACTGAAGAACTACTGAAGAACCATAAAAAAAAGAAAAATAAATAAAATAAAATAAAAAAATAAATGAATGAATGAATGAATGAATGAATGAATGAATAAATAAAAGAATGAATGAATGAATTATATATATATATATATACAGTGGGTACGGAAAGTATTCAGACCCCCTTAAATTTTTCACTCTTTGTTATATTGCAGCCATTTGCTAAAATCATTTAAGTTCATTTTTTTTCCTCATTAATGTACACACAACACCCCATATTGACAGAAAAACACAGAATTGCTGACATTTTTGCAGATTTATTAAAAAAGAAAAACTGAAATATCACATGGTCCTAAGTATTCAGACCCTTTGCTGTGATACTCATATATTTAACTCAGGTGCTGTCCATTTCTTCTGATCATCCTTGAGATGGTTCTACACCTTCATTTGAGTCCAGCTGTGTTTGATTATACTGATTGGACTTGATTAGGAAAGCCACACACCTGTCTATATAAGACCTTACAGCTCACAGTGCATGTCAGAGCAAATGAGAATCATGAGGTCAAAGGAACTGCCTGAAGAGCTCAGAGACAGAATTGTGGCAAGGCACAGATCTGGCCAAGGTTACAAAAAAATTTCTGCTGCACTTAAGGTTCCTAAGAGCACAGTGGCCTCCATAATCCTTAAATGGAAGACGTTTGGGATGACCAGAACCCTTCCTAGAGCTGGCCGTCCGGCCAAACTGAGCTATCGGGGGAGAAGAGCCTTGGTGAGAGAGGTAAAGAAGAACCCAAAGATCACTGTGGCTGAGCTCCAGAGATGCAGTCGGGAGATGGGAGAAAGTTGTAGAAAGTCAACCATCACTGCAGCCCTCCACCAGTCGGGGCTTTATGGCAGAGTGGCCGGACGGAAGCCTCTCCTCAGTGCAAGACACATGAAAGCCCGCATGAAGGACTCCAAGATGGTGAGAAATAAGATTCTCTGGTCTGATGAGACCAAGATAGAGCTTTTTGGCCTTAATTCTAAGCGGTATGTGTGGAGAAAACCAGGCACTGCTCATCACCTGTCCAATACAGTCCCAACAGTGAAGCATGGTGGTGGCAGCATCATGCTGTGGGGTGTTTTTCAGCTGCAGGGACAGGACGACTGGTTGCAATCGAGGGAAAGATGAATGTGGCCAAGTACAGGGATATCCTGGATGAAAACCTTCTCCAGAGTGCTCAGGACCTCAGACTGGGCCGAAGGTTTACCTTCCAACAAGACAATGACCCTAAGCACACAGCTAAAATAACGAAGGAGTGGCTTCACAACTCCGTGACTGTTCTTGAATGGCCCAGCCAGAACCCTGGCTTAAACCCAATTGAGCATCTCTGGAGAGACCTAAAAATGGCTGTCCACCAACATTTACCATCCAACCTGACAGAACTGGAGAGGATCTGCAAGGAGGAATGGCAGAGGATCCCCAAATCCAGGTGTGAAAAACTTGTTGCATCTTTCCCAAAAAGACTCATGGCTGTATTAGATCAAAAGGGTGCTTCTACTAAATACTGAGCAAAGGGTCTGAATACTTAGGACCACGTGATATTTCAGTTTTTCTTTTTTAATAAATCTGCAAAAATGTCAACAATTCTGTGTTTTTCTGCCAATATGGGGTGCTGTGTGTACATTAATGAGGAAAAAAATGAACTTAAATGATTTTAGCAAATGGCTGCAATATAACGAAGAGTGAAAAATTTAAGGGGGTCTGAATACTTTCCGTACCCACTGTATATATATATATATATATATATATATATATATATATATATATATATATATATCTATCTAGCTAGCTATATTTTATATTCATAAAAGAAAGAAATAAATACTGTTACTGTATGTGAACTAATGACTCATTTGTCTATGTTTATGTTTTAATTTTATCCGTTTTATTTTATTTAATAAAATAAATATAAATAATTCTATATAATTTAATCTAATTCATTTATTTTATATTTTAAAATTGTATATAATATTTATATATTTTAAAAATATTGTTTTATATTTTATTTTATTTTATATTTTGTTTATATTTTATATTTTTTATATGTTATATAAAATTTTGTACAATTATATTTATTTTTATATAACATTTTCTACAATTACTTATTTTAAAATTCTATCTATCTATCTATCTATCTATCTATCTTATTAAAGAGCTGTAGTGAGCATAATTAGAATGAACCTCCTGAAGGACAGTGTTTGGTTAAACCACCAGCACATACACTGCCGCTCAAAAGTTTGGGATCAGTAAGATTTTTAATGTTTTTTAAAGAAGTTTCTTCTGCTCATCAAGGCTGTATCTATTTGATCAAAAATACAGAAAAAAAAAAAAAATTGTGAAATAGTTGCAATTTAAAATAACAGTTTTCTATTTTAATATACTTTAAAATGTAATTTATTTCTGTGATCAAAGCTGAATTTTCAGCATCATGTCACATGATCCTTCAGAAATCATTCTAATATGCTGATTTATAACCAATGTTGGAAACCTTTGTGCTGCTTCATATATTTTTTTGGGACCTGTGATATTTTTTTAGGATTCTCTGATTAATAAAAAGTTAAAAAGAACAGCATTTATTTAAAAAAGAAATTTTGTTTTAACATACAATGCTATTCAAAAGTTTGGGGTCAGTACATTTTTTCTTTCTTTTCTTTTTTTTGTTTTAAAGAAATTAATACTTTTATTCAGGAGGGATCTGTTAAATGAATAAAAAGTCATAGTAAAGACTTATATTGTTAGAAAAGATTTCTATTTTCAACAAATGCTACTATTTTTAACTTTGTATTCATCAAAGAATCAAAAAAAAAAAAATATATATCACATGTTCCAAAAAACAATATGAAGCATCACAACAGTTTCAACACTCATAACAAATCAGCATATTAGAATGATTAAAACGATTCACTGATGAACCGAAGAACCAGCAGAACCCCAGCTGGTTACCGCGGTGTTTGAGTGTGAACGTGTGGCGCTCGCTCTCACAGCTAACTCTCACAACTGAGTCAGCAGCTAAATTTAGCCCAAGATAACGAATGGAGTTTAAACAGACGCTCACACACACACACACACACACACACACACACACACACACACACACACACACAGTGAGTTTATCAGCTCTGCGTGCAGCTGGACAATCAGCTACAGAAATCCCCAGATTCACTTCTTATCAGGTGACAGCGGCTGGAGACACGTTACTGAAGAATAACACTCATAAACTCAGCCTGAGGACTCAGTAAATCACTGCATGCCCAAGAATATGATGATTATGAGTGAAGGCATCCTGCGGACATTAAAAACATCAACCTACAGTACTACAACATATAGTGTTTATTTTTAAATTATATTCATTATATTTCTATATGTATTATATATTTTATTGCTATATATATATATATATATATATATATATCTATATAGAGCAATACGCATATACAGTGCCCTTCAAAGTATTGGAACAGTAAAGACAAAATTGCTCTGTTGGCTGTGGAGTCAAGACTTTTGCAAATATAATTAAAACATGAATATGAGATAAAACTACAGAATGTCACATTTTATTATTAGCCGTTTCAACACATACATGTTTTACCAAATAAAAAGAACAGCACTTTTAGAGTTCATCCCACTCATTGATGTGAGCATAAGTATTGGGACAGTTGAACATAAGGCAGATATAAAAGATTAAAAGCTATTATTTAGTTGCAGATCCCTTGCGCACAATCACAGCAGTGAGTCTGTGACCCATAGACATCACCAGACTCTTGGTCTCATCCTTTGAAATACTTTTCCCAGCCTTTAATGCAGCCAAATCCAATTGTTGCTTGTTTTGGGGAGTTTCTGCCTTTACTCTCCTCTTCAGCTGGTGAAATTCATGTTCAATCGGATTTAAATCTGGAGATTGACTTGGGCAATGTAAGACTTTCCATTTCTTTGCCCTGATAAATTCCTTGACTGAACTGGCAGGGTGTTTTGGGTCATTGTCCTGATGCAATATGAAGCACTTCCCAATGAATCTGGTGGCATTTTCTTGAATATTGGTAGGCAAGATGGTTTTGTACCCTTCCAAATTCATTCTGCTACTGTCATCATTAAGTCATCAGTAAAGTTGAGAGGGCCTGTTCCAGAGACAGCCATACATGCCCATGCCATGACACCACCTCCACCATGCTTTACAGATGAGGCTGTATGCTTGGGATCTTTTGCAGTTCCCTTTTTTTCTCCACATTTTTGCTTTCCCATCACTTAGATAAAGGTTCATCTTTGTCTCATCGGTCCATAAACACAGTTCCAAAACTCTTCTGGCTCACCTTTGTAATTTTTTGCAAACTCTAATCTTGCTTTTCTATTTTTGGTGCTGGTCAGAGGTTTGCATCTTGCTGTGTAGCATCTGTAATTCTGTGTCAAAGTCTCCTGAGGACAGTAGATTGTCAGAGCATCACCCCAGCTTTCTGGAAGTTGTTGGTGATTTTACAGACACGTCTTTTAGGGTTCATTTTCACAGCTTTTATGATTTGTCTGTCATCAACTACTGTTGTTTTCTCAGCCGATCAGGTAGTTGTTGGTTGTTGGTGTCGCTGGTGGTTTCCAAACTCTTGATTTCTTCATGCCCTTTGTTTTTGCTATAGCTCTAATTGACTTCCTCTTTTCTTTTAGCATCCAAATTGCTTGCTTTTCATCCTGGTTTGTGTATGTCATCATCGAATGCAAGATTCAGAATGCAGAAGTAATGGATATAACTGATACGACACATTCCCTGCTTTTAATATCTGAAGAATGAATGCAACAGGACACAGCTGATCACTTAGAAAGACCTGTGAGGCAACTGTTCCAATACTTATGCTCACATCAGATAGGGGGATGAAACTCTAAAAGTGCTGAACTTCTTAGCTGGTAAAACATCTATGTGTTGAATCACCCAATAATAAAATGTGACATTCTGTAGTTTTGTCTCATATTCATCTTTTAATCATATTTGTAAATGTCTTGACTCCACAGCCAACAGAGCAATTTTGTCTTTACTGTTCCAATACTTTTGGAGGGCACTGTATATACATATATACGTATACGTATATTATATATATATATATATATATATATATATATATATATATATATATATATACACACACACACACACACACAGTGGGGGAAAAAATTATTTGATCCCCTGCTGATATTGTACGTTCGCCCACTGACAAAGAAATGATCAGTCTATAATTTTAATGGTAGGTTTATTTGAACAGTGAGAGACAGAATAAAAAAAAAAAAAAAAAAAAATCCTGAAAAACGCATTTCAAAAAAGTTATAAATTGATTTGGATTATAATGAGTGAAAAAAGTATTTGATCCCCTATCAATCAGCAAGATTTCTGGCTCCCAGGTGTCTCTTATACAGGTAAGGAGCTGAGATTAGGAGCACTCTCTTAAAGGAAGTCTCAGCTTGTTACCTGTATAAAAGACACCTGTCCACAGAAGCAATCAATCAATCAGATTCCAAACTCCCCACCATGGCCAAGACCAAAGAGCTGTCCAAGGATGTCAGGGACAAGATTGTAGACCTACACAAGGCTGGAATGGGCTACAAGAACATCGCCAAGCAGCTTGGTGAGAAGGTGACAACAGTTGGTGCGATTATTCACAAATGGAAGAAACACAAAATAACTGTCAATCTTCCTTGGTCTGGGGCTCCATGCAAGAGCTCACCTTGTGGAGTTTCAATGATCATGAGAACGGTGAGGAATCAGCCCAGAACTACACAGGAGGATCTTGTCGAAGATCTCAAGGCAGCTGGGACCATAGTCACCAAGAAAACAATTGGTAAAACACTACGCTGTGAAGGACTGAAATCCTGCAGCGCCCGCAAGGTCCCTCTGCTCAAGAAAGCACACGTACATGCCCATCTGAAGTTTGCCAATGATTCAGAGGAGAACTGGGTGAAAGTGTTGTGGTCAGATGAGACCAAAATCCAGATCTTTGGCATCAACTCAACTCGCCGTGTTTGGAGGAGGAGGAATGCTGCCTATGACCACAAGAACACCATCCCCACCGTCAGACATGGAGGTGGAAACATTATGCTTTGGGGGTGTTTCTCTGCTAAGGGGACAGGACAACTGCATAGGTATTCCAGCATGACAATGACCCAAAACACACGGCCAAGGCAACAAAGGAGTGGCTCAAGAAGAAGCATATTAAAGTCCTGGAGTGGCCTAGCCAGTCTCCAGACCTTAATCCCATAGAATATCTGTGGAGGGAGCTGAAGGTTCGAGTTGCCAAACGTCAACCTCCAAACCTTAATGACTTGGAGAGGATCTGCAAAGAGGAGTGGGACAAAATCCCTCCTGAGATGTGTGCAAACCTGGTGGCCAACTACAAGAAACGTCTGACCTCTGTGATTTCCAACAAGGGTTTTGCCACCAAGTACTAAGTCATGTTTTGTGAAGGGTTCAAATACTTGTTTCACTCATTAAAATCCAAATCAATTTATAACTTTTTTGAAATGCGTTTTTCTGGATTTTTTTGTTGTTATTCTGTCTCTCACTGTTCAAATAAACCTACCATTAAAATTATAGACTGATCATTTCTTTGTCAGTGGACAAACGCACATAATCAGCAGGGGATCAAATAATTTTTTCCCCCACTGTGTGTGTGTGTGTATGTATATATATATATATATATATATATATATATATATATATATATATATATAGATTTCATAGGGTCCTATATTTAACACACAATTATGATAGTAAGAAGAATTCATGTAAGGTTGTAAGAAAATGTTTTGTTTCTAGACAATTTATGTGGATAAATGTATATCGGATCAAAGCGATGTGGACCAGGAGACTATAAGGAGTGGATAAAGATTTTCAATTTCACAAAGTGTTTAACAACCTAATGTTATTTTTATGTTCACCTATACTTAAAAAGGGCTTTTAGTATATTTGTTGTATTTTTTGTTGTATTTAATTTAATTTGTTTTTGCAAAATGTAACTTTATAATTCTTTTTTTTCAATCATATAATTATTATAACACCAAAAATACGCCGTGGGTAAAAAGTGTTTGTTTTAGCCAGATAAAGGGTGGGTACATTGTGTGCACATCATCAGGATGGTTCCACCTCAGCCTCATTTTGAGCCAGGAAAAACCCTGTTACATACAATTATTATCATTATTTTTTTAATTCATTTTATTTTTTTAAAATGCATATAATATTTTTTTTAATTATATACAATTACTACTTTTTATTGTTTTTATATTTTTATATATTTTATTGTTTTTTATTTGTTTTTATAATTATACAATTATAATTTACACACACACATACACACATTTATAAAAATATATATATATAATTATTTTTTGAACAATTATTGGAATTTTTTTATTTTTTTGAAAATACTCTTACTGTATGACAAATTTTTTGGGTCTGTTTTTATTTCTCCTGAAGAATTGAGGTTTTGACAGAGCCTGGTTAAACCACCAGCACACACACCCATCATAACTAACAACTGAACCCAAATCAAATTGAAAAGACACCGATGAAGTCTGAGAATAAAGAGCGTATGATTTTCCTGTGGCAGGAGCAGCAGCGGCTCTCTGGAGGATTTCAGCAGGTATTGTTCGAGACGCTGCTGTGTTTCTGTGAGCTCGAGTGAGCGACGGACGAGCGTCTCACAGGAAGCGTGTCTTATCAAAACACATCCCCTTTACTCTGGAGCGGGCAAACACACGCATTTCTGGTAAACACACGCATATCTGTGCAGCGCTGCATAAATACACACCTTCGTGAGACGCTTTGACACTGACGTGTTTTTATCTTCGTGACAATAGGGAGGAAACGATGGTTAACACACACACACACACACACACACACAACACAAACACACACACACACAACACAAACACACACACTCAACACAAACACACACACACACACACACACACACACACACAAACAAACAAAAACACTCACACACACACACACACACACACAAACACACTCAACACACACACAACACTTACACACACACACACACACACACACACACACACACTCAACACTTACTCACACACACACAACACTTACACACACAAACACACAACACTTACACACACAAACACACAACACTTACACACACACACACACACACTCAACACTTACTCACACACACACACACACACAACACTTACACACACAAACACACAACACTTACACACACAAACACACACTCAACACACACACAAACACACTCAACACACACAACACTTACTCACACACACACACACACACACAACACTTACACACACACACACACACACAACACTTACACACACAAACACACTCAACACACAACACACACACAAACACACTCAACACACACAACACACACAACACACACAACACACACAACACACTAGGGCATGAGAACCAGTCTACTCTGACTCAAATCAACAAAAACTTCAAAGTTATTCCAAATTTACAAAAAATGTAGGATTAACTAAATCCACACGAACGCAAAAAACACATACTCTGGGTGTTTATATTTCATCTTCAATATATTTCACCACAGAGAAGTCAAAGAATAAGAAAAGCTGAGTTATATCTCTAGAAAACAATCATTAGAGGAATAGTTCACCCAAAAATGAAAATTAGATGAAAATGTGCTCACCATCAGGTCATTTGAGAGTCATTATATTCTTCTATAAGTTTCTTCATCAGATTTGTAGAAATGTGTCACTGCATCACTGTCTCAGCAATGGATGCTCTGCAGTGAATGGGTGCCGTCAGAATGAGAGTCCAAACAGCTGATAAAAACATCACAATAATCCACAAGTAATCCACAGCACTCCAGTCCATCAGTTAACATCTGGAGAAGATAAAAGCTGAAACAAATCCAGCATTAAGACAAATCCAGCATTTTAGCAAAAATACCATAGAGTCCATAATCCATAATAACGCTTCCTCCAGTGAAAAAGTGTTCTTGTCTGAATCAGGAGAGAAATCTGCACAGATCAAGCACCGTTTACAAGCCAAACCAGCTCTAAACAAATATGTGGCTGGATTCTGATGTGAGAGACAACAGGAGATGCACTTTTTCACTGGAGGAAGCGTTATTATGGATTATGGACTCGTATTTAAGTTAAAAGTGTCTTAATGCTGGATTTGTTTCAGCTTTTATCTTCTCAAGATGTTAACTGATGGACTGGAGTGGTGTGGATTACTTGTGGATTATTGTGATGTTTTTATCAGCTGTTTGGACTCTCATTCTGACGGCACCCATTCACTGCAGAGCATCCATTGCTGAGACACTGATGCAGTGACACATTTCTACAAATCTGATGAAGAAACAAACTCATCCTGATCTTGGATGGACAAAACCTCAGCTTCATAAAAAATAATCTCAAAAAATGTGCACTTGATTGATTTCTGCACACCATCCCTAATGTACACGACTCAAATGAGCAGAAGCAGCACTGATGAATCTCTGATTCCTGTCAGCTCCCGTCTGACTCCCGGGCCCCCGAGGGCCTCGGCGAGCAGTAATTTATCTGTTAGCAGAGCAGCTCCTATCGCAGCCTCCGAAGGCTCTTCATCTGAACCCAACGGATCTGCATCATTCGTCTAAACTGCGAGAGCGATGAAAGAGGGGCCGCAGCCGAAAGCCAGCACCGCGGGGCCCGAAACACGACTGCAGTTTGAGCTCTGAGTGCTGATGAAAACGGCTCAAAACTTGAAATGAAGACTTCAGTGAAACAGCCTTTTCAGTTAATATTTTATATAGATATTTTATATAATCACATAAAAAAACATGACATATCTATTATGTGTATTTTATTTTAATTTATTTAATATATAAAAATGTAATTTAATTTTATATATAAAAGTATTATTTTTATTTTTGAATTTATTGTAATTTTTAAATTACATACAATTGTTTTTTTTTGAGAAGTACTTAATTTTTTTTAAATATCTATTTTTTTCATTTTATACAATTATTTCTTTTTTGAAAATGTATTATATATTAATATTGTAAAATTAAATATGTATTATATACTAATTTTATTATTTAAAATTATATTTTATTTTTTATATTATATATATATTTTAAATTCATTATATAGTTTTTTAATCATATGCAATTATTTTTATTTATTTTTTGAAAATGTGTATAATTTATTTTAAACTACATAAAATATTATTTTAGATTTTTTAAAAAATGTAATATATACAGTTATTTTATATATATATTTTTTTAAAATTATAAAATTATTTTATTATTTAAAATGATATACATTTTTTATAAGGTTATTATATACCATTTATTTTTTTAATTTTAAACAATTACATTTTTTTGACAATTTGTTGTATTTTTGGAAATTTATTCATTTTCAAATTATACAGAATTTTTTAAATTTATTATATATACTGTGTGTGTGTATATATATAATATATCAGCATATTAGAATGATTTCTGAAGCAACATGTGACCATGATGACTGGAGTAATGATGCTGAAAAAAAATAAAATAAATAAATATATAATAATAATAATAATAATAATAATAATAATAATAATTATTATTATTATTATTATTATTATTATTATTAATATATATATATATATATACTTGATAAAACTGAGTATATAACCCA
Source organism: Spinibarbus caldwelli (assembly GCA_039654775.1). Taxonomy (NCBI): domain Eukaryota; kingdom Metazoa; phylum Chordata; class Actinopteri; order Cypriniformes; family Cyprinidae; genus Spinibarbus; species Spinibarbus caldwelli. The sequence goes on from CM077250.1 coordinate 1,394,045, forward strand.
GTATTTGTGTTTTTCTTTGCAGCATGTTTATACCAGTCTCTACTGGAATCAATTGTGAGTCTTGCTGTGAATGGACTGCATCTGTTTTGAATGTTAAAAATCATCATCTTACAAGGTTTCATTGCTTTAGACCGCGAGACGGCTCACTAGGGTTTGGAACGAAGCCGTTTTGTACCTTATTCAACACATAAAGAGGCTTTACAGCCTGAAAATAACATAATTAGCAACATGAAATCCTAAAATAACCAGGAGAGTCTACAGCTGCGCCAACTGAGGCTGAGCTCCGGCTGAAGTTACGCAGCGAAGACAAGAAATAAATCAAGGTCGAAGACAGACAACATGATAAAGAGAAAGACAGAATAAAGAAGAGATAATGAGTAAGAGAAGCCAAGAGAGGAGAGCAGACGCCAGCAGCCCGTGGTGTTTTACCTGCTCTGATACTGAAGATGAAGTTACACAATCGATCCGCAGCGGCACATGAGCGTCTCCTGATCAACATCAACACTGGAAACACAGCTGATCGCTTCACAACACACCACCACATCTAGATGTGAACCCGCTACAGTGATTTCCAAATCACAGAGTAAACTCTGCTGTTTTAGTATCATTCAGATACTATTATAGTTTTTATTACCATTTTGAATTAGTATTTATTTTTATATTTTCCATTTCAGTTTAATTTTAGATCAATTTTAGTTTCATTAATATTGGTGTGTTTTTGTCATTAAAAAATAAATAAATAAATAAATAAAATAAAATAAAATAAAAATATAAATATTATATATATATATATATATATATATATATATATATATATATATATATATATATATATATATATTTCACTATTTCTATATGAGTTTTTATTAATTTTACTTTTTAAAAATAAATTTGCTTTGGCAACTTGCTGAAATGAAAAGTTTATATTTTTATTTTATTATTTTTTATTTATTTAAAACAATATATAGTTTTAGTTTTAGTTAACTATAATATTGAGATACTACTATATTTGTAATAATATCTTCAATTAGTTTTTATTTTTATTATTTTATTTTATTTTTAATTTTAGTTAAATTTAAGGTTTGGTAATATTGGTGTGTTTTGTCTTTTTTTTTTTTTAAAAATATGTCTACATGTTTTTTTTATATATAAATTTGCTTTGGCAACTAGCTGAAATAAAATAAGTTTATGTTTTTATTTTTTATTTCAACAACTTTTTATGGCTTTAGTTTTAGTTAACTATAATATTGAGATACTAATGTATTTTCTAATAATAGTTTGAATGAGTTTATTTATTTATTTATTTATTTATATACATACATTTTTTGAAGTTTTAGTAATTTTGTTGTGTTTTAATAGTTTTTGTTTTATTTAAATATGTGTTATTTCCATTTTAGTTATTTTAATAGATCAAGTTCAACTGCATGAAAATGAGAAAGGATGGTTTTAGTTTTAGCGGAGTATAATATTGTGATGCTATTACATTTTTAATAGTATTTTTGAATTAGTGTTTATTTATTTATATTTTATTATTATTATTATTAATATTATTATTATTTTACATTTTAGTAATTTTGTTGTATGTTTTTGTACTTTTCATTACTTTTTTAACTGTCTTTATAGTTTTTATTCATTTTTAGTTTTAGGTATTTTAATATAAGTTTAGTACAAGTCAAGTTAAACTAAATAAAAATGTGAAAGTATGCCTAAAAAGTTAACATTTTTGATATTTTATTCCAGTCAATGTTTATTTTACTTAAAGTAACAGATTTTTAAATTGTATTAGTTATGATGTTCTCTAAACAAATAAAACAATGTCACATGATACAAATGAATCTACATACAGTCGCCCCGTAATCTGCTCACTGCAGTCTCTCTTCTAAATGTGTCTTAACTAGTGCAGGATAGTTTCTCTTCGCTGGCGTCACGTTCAGGTTCGACGTCTCAGTGCATCTGAATCACATGAAGTATCTACATCATCCACTAACCACAAACAAACACAACACTGACTGTCTTCATCCTCAACACTACATCTAATGCGATTTCAAACTATAAAATAACCAGCACCAAATATCACAGAACTCATTTCCCACAATGCAACTTATCCATACGAAGTTCTATGCACAAGCAAGCAAACAAAGCCAAAATCTCCAGTAGGGCACAGAATAAGATGCATCTGAAAGACATGTTAATGGAGATGCGGCGCAGAAATAGTGTCGTATTATCACTGCTGGCAGCAGACGGACTGCACTATCAGCTGTGTGTGTGTGTGTGTGTGTGTGTGTGTGTGTGTGTATGTATGTGTGTGTGTAGCGGCTTCTCAAGTCTCTTATTTGTGTGTCTCCTGCGGGTGCGTCTCGCTGGAGTCTCCCTAACCACCGCTGCTCCCCAGGGCTCCCGCTCCAGTGTGTTTACCTAGACAGGCCACTTCTGTTCAAGACTGTGTGTGTGTGTGTGTGTGTGTGTGTGTGTGTGTGTGTGTGTGTGCGTGTGTGTGTGTGCATGAACGAGTGAGACGCAGAAAGCAGGAAAGATGCATTAAAATAATCACAGAGTGTTTTGACTCATCTTGACTAACCTTCTGAATACTAGCAGCTCATCAACATGAAATCAAAACAGACTAGGTTTAATACATGCTCTTGATCTGTGAACAATTCACACAAAGAAAAACACCCCAATGAAATAATGTTACTTTTCACGTTATCAATCCTGTTATTTGTGAACCAGCGTCATATAGAGACAAATTCACAATCTATTCGATTCCTCATGGACAAAATCAAGTCGGTTATTAAAATCAAGGGTTATTATCATTAACTAAAATTAAAACTATTAAATTGTTTTTGATAACTGAAATAAAGCTAAAACAAAATGAAAGGAAATATAAATATTAGATTAACATGTCACACTTTTTCCACACTAAATGGAAATTAGAAATGCTTTCTCAATCTCAATGATAGTAAAATAACACTGACACACACACACACACACACACACACACACACACACACACACACACACACACACACACAGAGGCGTGTTGTGGAGACACACTGGAGGAAAAGAGCGCAGTAAACAGGAAGTGAGAGCGGGGTCGCTCCGGTGTCTTTGGGGTCAAACAACTAGACTAGAGTCAGGAAACAGTCCGGCCAAAACAAACATGGCACACGGAAAACACTTTTGTGTAGAGGAGCGCTAAAGCAAGACATAATGCGACTATGATCCAGAGCACAAAAAGGCGCTCAGATCTCCAGACTCACCATCATGTGCTCCTGATAGAACTGATCTCCGATCAGCTGGAGCTTCTGCCCGATGAGGGTCTCCACGCTCTCCGCTGGATTCATCGCCCGCAGGTTCTGCCGGAGAACCGCGTCTGGAGGCCGAGAGCGGCTGGGCGGCGCTAGCAGCAGCAGTCCTGCGTTACCTATCCAGAGAAACCAGCATTACACACATCAGTACAGATGATATAAGACACAAACTCTGGTTAATTCACTAAACTTAAACACCAAACGTCTCGTTTCTGAACCTCCAGTGGCACCAAACAGAACTGCAAACATTCATACATGACAAGATTAATGTTATGAAAGAGTCACAATTAGTGAGACACCAAAAATATTTAAAAAAACATGAAACAGCAAAAAAAAAAAAAAGGTTCATATTCGGTTTTGGCTAAAATGGTTTTGGGGGCCGATACTGATTCTTAAATTTCAAGATATATCTGCAATTTGAATCTTTGTATTGTGATAAAAAAATGAATTTTAATGGTAAAACTGTAAAAATGCTACAGTAAAACACTCTAAAATGGTTAATGGTAAATTCACTTACTATATATGGTGAAAAACTGTTCATCATTGATCTAATGGGACATTTCCCATTACAATAATGTTAAATGTACAATTTTTGGGAGTGTAAAAAAACAAAACAAGTCATCTTCTAAATTAAAACATAAAATACACACACACACACACACATACACACATATATATATATATATATATATATATATATATATATGGTAAAGTTGACATTCCCAGAATTCTCTGTGTGACAGCTCACATTTTTATTGAAATTTACATTTTTCTTATCAGTTATATACATTAAGGTTTAATGTTGTGAAATGAAAGTTTATTGCATTATTTTATGTCATGTGAGACGGTGTTTTGTATTTGAGTGTGAGACACACAATGCATCTTTTATATTCTAGTAAAAACAAAAAACAGTACAAAATTGTTTTAGAAAAGTACAAAAAAACAGTCATTTGTTTAAAAAAACAAAACAAACTGACTTTAGTAATTTGTAAAAATAAATATAGCAACAAAAACAGGTATTTAAACATAAAAAAACCCTAAATTGCACTTTTTTTGCATTGTTTTTACAGTTGTTCATTAAATAAATGTGATTAAGTAATTGATTATTAAATAAACTTTATTTTGTTTTCGGTAAAAATGCACTTTGGTGCATCACTAGTCAGTGTTTCACTCTTCAAGAAGCCAGTGACTCTGAACATTAAACAGACTCCAGAAACAACATGAAGATCTGAACATCACACAGCAGCTTCACACGACACAAGTTCATCAGCTCAGTCAATGCTGATAATCAACTTCCCTCATAACTGCCAACAACTGAGTGCTTCTCTGATGAACACAAGCTCACATAATGCTGTACATCTCCATATCATCACAGCATCTCAAAGAAAAGAGGACCAAGCTCAATCTTGGCTGTGTTTTCATCGTGTTAAAGTGCTGAAAGTATCTTTCAACCGCCTTCCTCAAAGATGTTCTCTACGATTTGGCACAAGTGCTAAAGAACCAGAGACGTGTAAAAATAAACAGCAGAGAGAGAAAAGGCCTGTGGTCTGAGAGCCATGAGTCATGAAGTCGTGACGTCGATGTTCACAGAAGTCAGACAGGAAGCTGCAGCGTCTGGGAAAATTAACAAAGCGCTTTCTGAAGATTCACCACGTGCAAAAAAAAAAAAAAAAAAAAAAATATTCACACCCACTTTTTACAAAGAGAAATAGATTGTCTTGCAATCAGACATAAAACTCATTTAATGAGCTCTGAGGTTAATTAGTGACAGTACAGTGTATATGCCATATACTTTTTTTGCTTTAAATCAAAGCTCTGAGATTGATAAATTACAATATGTGCCATTTACATAATTAATATATTATTAAGATTTATACAATTTTTTTTTAAAATATTTTATTAAACTTGAAGTTTAGAAATATTAAAAATATAAAATATATTGTTTTTTTAAATAAAAGTTTAATATTGCACTTTTTGCTTTTGATTTTTTTCAGTCAATTTAATTAAACTTAAGTCAACATTTTTGTTTTATATTTTATTAAATGAAGTCTAGAGATATTAAAAGCATAAAAAATTAAATAAAAGTTTAATATTGCACTTTTGCATTTGATTTTTTTCAGAAGTCAGTGTGATTTCAACATATATAATTAAGACTTATTTTTTTGTAAATATTTTATTAAACGAAGTATAGAAATATTAAAAGTATTTAAAAAAATTAAATAGGTTTAATATTGCACTTTTGCATTTGATTTTTTCAATCAGTGTGATTTCAACTTATATATAATTAAGACTTAATTTTTTTGTAAATATTTTATTAAACGAAGTATAGAAATATTAAAAGTATAAAAAAAAATTAAATAAAAGTTTAATATTGCACTTTCGCATTTGATTTTTTTTCAGAAGTCAGTGTGATTTCTACTTATATATAATTAAGACTTATACAATTTTTAAAAAATATATTTTTATAAACTTGGAAGTATAGAAATATTAAAAGTATAAAATATGTTGTAGTTTTTTTTTTTTTTAATAAAAGTTTAATATTCCTCTTTTGCATTTGATTTTTTTTTTTTTTCCAGAAGTCAGTGTGATTTAAACTTATAATATTCAATTATACGTCATAATTATATATCTTAAAATATTTTATAAAACTTGAAGTATTAAATTTAGTGTTGTTGTACTCAAGACCGGCCTTGGTCTTAAGTGCATTTTTTGAAGGTCTTGTCTTGATCTCGGCCGATCTCTTGGTTTAGATGGTGTTGACTATAACATTAATTAAAGTATTAGAAGTATAAACTATACTGTTTTAATTTCATAATAAATAACTATAAATAATTCTTGCTTCAAATTAAAGTTTGTGATGTTGTCAGAGCTGGTTGTTTGGTTCAAGTCTCTGAAATGTTTTCACTATGGAGTAAATGAATTGGGAAACCAAAGAAGCGTCACTATTGAACTCTATAAAGGGAACCTAGATTCTGGATCTTTGTTAATGTTTATGTTTATGCATTTGGCAAATGCTTTTATCCAAATTCACTTAGTGTCTTCAAGGTACAATAGTTCAGCTCACTGGAATCGAACCCTTGTGTTTGGTGTTGCAAGCGTCACGCTTTACTGACTTTCCACCAGCACTGATTCTGCTACAGATTCTACATCTGATCAAATAAGAGATGCATTGTGTGAGTGCATGTGAACGCTGGTGTGGGTTGCATTGCAAAGCGACTGGTTCCACACACAGGTAATGAAGCCGCTGAGGTCAGGAATATACAGGGATGTTGTGGCTTACCGTAGAGAAGGCGTCTGGGCTCCACATGCACTCGGCAGGGCAGCATGCCGTTGGGTGATAGAGGGGGTCTCCCTGCTGTCTCGCTCTGCTTTATCTGAACGTGGGAGGAAGGCCAGCGCTGTAGACCCTTCCTGCGCACATCGTCCTCATCCTCATCCATCAGCCGAGCTCCTCACCTGAACAAGAGCGGAGGACACCGGTCAGACAAAAAAAACAAAACAACAACAACAACACAGACTGAATGAACTGTAGTGACCGATCGGTGTATATGTATATATGTAAATTATATATATTTTATATATAAAAATAAATATTTTTATACATAAATATATACAAATATATTTTTTTTAAATTTGTAACTATTACAATTTTATTTTATTTTGCATGCATGCATAAATTATATATAAAATTATATATATATAAAAATATTTTTATACACAAATATATACAAATTTAAATTTAATTTGTAATATTTAAAATTTTACATTAAATATTAAATATAATATATAATGTAACACATATAAAATGTAAATTACAAATGAAAAATATAAAAAAATTATATACATTTTTAATTTGTAATTATTTACATTTTATATTATATTCATTATATACATTATATATTACACTCACACATATACATATTAATTTTAAAAGGTATTTATACATTATTTATGTATTTAGGTGTTTATACATTTTTCATAAACTTTATTCATTTATGCAAATTTTTATTTTCAGTTACTGAATGTGGGATTTTTTTGCATTACGATAAGGAGAATTTTTAGGGAAAATATACTTAAATTGTCATTTTTAAAAAAGCATAATGAAAAAAAAAAAGAAAAATTGGTCCTAAAAATAAGTTTCATTGTTAATGCAAAATATAATTGTCTATTTCTTTCTGTCGACCCAGGTCTTTCTTTGTGAGTTTCATCCAGTTAATAATCTAGTCTTCTTTGTTTAACTCTGTTCATGTTTGCCTGTTTCAAAACCTGCAAGACATTAAATACAGATTCTTGAGTAAAACTTCTGGTGCTGATCTTTCTTCACGGTAATAATTTTGCATTTTGTTGGGATTATGCAGTTCATGGTGATATAAATACTGCTGGACTC